>JASDQU010308002.1:66011-96054 GCA_032191745.1 Picea mariana | reverse complement strand
ATCATTCATTAACCCTTAATTAAAGAGTTAATCATACTTCAGCTAATCATAATCAAAATAATTAATTAATAACATATAATTAATTATGGTTATATAATAATTAATTATAATTTAGCTAATTTTTAGGATTATTTATGAAATTATTCATATTAATAAGTAAAGGGTCATTACAATTTTCCATCAAGGTATTACTATTTTGAGCAGTGCTGGTGGACATCTTGTACCGAGGGGAATAAGTGTTACTTTGAGTTTGAGTGGGGGGTGTGACTTTTCTAAATGTTGGGGTAGGCTTTGTAGGAAGAGTAATGATAGGTACATGCCCCTTACTTCTTAAACTATAATTTTTTAGGGTAGGTTGGGTGGCCCGTAGCTCTCCTATTGAGACTTTTCCCATTGCATCATTATCCAAATATATTGCCCAGTCCCAAAGGAACATGGTGGCTTCTCCAACCATGTCCCCTTCCTAAACAATCTCTTGAACTTTAGCTTCTTGATTTGTTCTACCAGAAAGTGATTACTCATCAAGAAGTTGGTTTATGATCAGAGTTATGGATTTAATCCACTGAGGGTAGGGATTTTTAGAGTGACTGGCTTGGTGTTAGGTGCAAAAATTGTCCATCCCCACTTCCTCAAAATTTAATTTTGTATTTGAAGGTTCAAGGGGCTTTGATGGGTTTTTGAATCCTCTATGGAAAAGTATAAATGGTCTTTGGTTAGATGTTCCTTCCCCAAAATTCTTCTTCCAGTCAACTACTTCATTAGACAATGTTTTAACCAATTTAAGTACACCTTCCAGATTAGTGGGTTCTTTCTTTGCAGGCTTGGTTAATAATAGAGGTTTCTTGTCTACAATGAAGGTTTTACTATCTTTTCCTCTCAGGTTCTCTATTAAAGTGATCATTTCCTTATTCACCTTATTGGCTTTCTAGAAATTCCACTCCAAAGTTGTTTTACCAATGCTTTTGACGAACATGGAAATATATGCATGTAAGGAAGATGTATAATACTCTACCACTACTCCCTTAGTTGGTTGGGAGTTAAGAGGGAATTTATTAAGTATAGTGGTGAAGCGTTGGTTGAAATATTTGATTATTTTTCGTTTCTCCATTTTAATGGCTATCAATGCTTTCAATAGAGTAGTTAGGGTATTTTTTTTTTTTATCGAATTTATTGATAAATTCCTTCTCAAAATCATTCCAGCTTGTAATGGAGGCCGTCAATAAACTATATTACCAGGTGGGTGCCTTGTTTTCAAAGGTGTAGGGAAATAATCTACAGACCATGTCTTCATGTTAAATGTTCATTAATCTTATTGCAAGATAGAAGTTCTTTACATGATCTTCGAGAATACTCTATTTGTCTAGGTCAAACTTTGGCAAGATTATCTTAGGGTGTTTAGGAAAATCATGTAGCTACCCTTTCAAGTTGAGGGCATCTTGGGACATCCTAGTAGGTACATGAGGTTGGTTACCATGCATTTGATAATCTAATAATTGTTTCAATACCTCGAGAGCTATTATGTTCAATTCATATTTGGGAGGTGGAGAATGTGGAGAATGAGGGAAGACAGACATGACAATGGGATTTGATTTAAATGTTCATTAATCTTATTGCAAGATAGAAGTTCTTTACATGATCTTCGAGAATACTCTATTTGTCTAGGTCAAACTTTGGCAAGATTATCTTAGGGTGTTTAGGAAAATCATGTAGCTACCCTTTCAAGTTGAGCGCATCTTGGGACATCCTAGTAGGTACATGAGGTTGGTTACCATCCATTTGATAATCTAATAATTGTTTCAATACCTCGAGATCTATTATGTTCAATTCATATTTGGGAGGTGGAGAATGTGGAGAATGAGGGAAGACAGACATGAGAATGGGATTTGATTTAAATGTTCGTGGATTTATCGTCAAGCAAGTTATACCAAATATTCTACAAAATCGACTAGAACTTCTTTTGCTGTTTGAATATGAACCGTATGAGTTGGTTTTTGTTTGGGAAATTAAGGTGCTATAGGTAGCTCCTCAATATTCCAAGTGCATGCATGAGTAAGATGATGTAAAGCATGTACTTAAGGTTTGGGAACAATGTATATGTGTTCAAGAGATGACTTAGGGTTTTCAAAAATGGAGGAGGTGTCTCCGAATGCAATGTTTATCTCACTTTTGTCACCTCTGGTATGGAAATAACTGGTCTGAGTTTAGCATGTAGTAGGTTCATAGGTTTGATCATGTGAAGATACTGTATTTATACTAGTGATACAACATAGGCCCTCATTTTGGCACCAATTTCTATTGAGGCCAACAAAGTTCCCTTCAACAGACATGGGTACTCCCCGGTATGAAGTTCCAATTAGGATTCACATAATTTGGGATAGAAAACCCATCTAGATTATGATTTGACAACAATTACTTAAAATGAAAGGGAGATTGGTTATGAAATTCAAAATGCAGTATGAAATATGCTGTTATTCTATGTGAAATAAAGTAAACTAATCTAACCTATCCTAGTTAGGAGAAGACTTAACAAGAAGATAAATGGTACATTACAAATTCTTGCAAATATTTTAGAAAAAGATAGTCTTTAAGGAAAAACAATAATACATAATCATAAACAATAAGTGTAAAACAAAATATTTTGTTACAACACAACCATTTACAACCATATATTTACCATATTAGAGTAATAAATATCTGATGAAAAATATGATCCATAAACCTCAATGAAGAATAGTTAGGGTATGAAAAATACAACCTTATAGTGGTATTAATGACAACATAATTATTGGAAGTAGTTCACAGTAAACACATCACCACACCATTACTCATCTTCAAAAAATTTCCCTAAGGGATTCTTCTCATTATATTTCTCAATTTTGTTTTCAAAATTATATAAAGAAAGAGCCCCTATTACAATGCATTTCTTAGATAATTAAGCCTATAAGTTGCAATTGCTTCTTGGGACTTCTTGTTTTACCTTTTGGCATTTACAATTTTTCAACTTCTTCTATTTTGTTACTTTCCTAGAAACTTTATGAAATTACTTATTATTTACAAATGATTATATTCAACCTTGTTCTTTATCTTGAATGTAGGATGCCCAAACCTCATTTTCAGAAGATATTCATAAGACTCGTCTAAATATTAATTGTTCAAGAGAGACTTCATACGACACTAGTTCTCTAGACATGGGGCCCATCTCTCTCTTCAATGTGATAAAAAAGGAGTTGACTAAATTTATTTCTTTGGAGGGGTGAGTGATATGTTTCTTTAATATTTCCTTGGTGATTTTGGGAATCATTCTAATCACACTTACTTTAGTATTGAAGGTTTCCTCCAATTATTTCAAAACTTATGCTATGGGTCTAGGCGCATCCATGTCCCCTAGCGATGGTAAATGGAAACATTCAACAAATTTCTTAGCAACCGAGTAGAGATTCTTACAGTTTTTGATTGAAATGGAAATGTAATTCTCAAGCGTTGCACTTTCTATTTGACAATTGTGTTAGAAATAATAGGTGTTCTCGTTTAACCATAGACAATATAACAATATTGTCACCCAACCATAGGCCGAAGCCACCCCCGAGCACCTTAACCTTGACAGAGAATAGTTCTGGAAGAAAACCATCGGCCTAATAGCCAATCAATGTAGTGTACCTCTCTCCAGAGCTAGTACACAAGGAAGAAAGTCCAAACCATAACCAATAGAAAGTCCAAGCCTAAACCGAGAATACAGGTTGTAGTAGCTGCAGTTGCAGCTACTCTCCAGACTTGAGCACTTACTCAGTTTCTGCAGTGCACATCTTACATTTCTGTAGTTGCAAGCTATGTGTGTCAAATGAGCCATGACATGCTGTATTTATACTACTTCTCCTTAGCTGTTTGGGATGAATTCTAATTTTGGAAGCGAAAAACTCAATATTAAATATTTCCTTTAGCCAACTGTCTTCTAGGGTTATGTCCAATGCTTTAGGGTTTCTTCTTGCTTTCTGAAATATTCTGTTCTTGTCAGGGTTACACGCGGAGGTTAATACCTCCCGCAACTACCATAATATCAAAACTCCCTCCTAGCTAGGGAGGTATTGAAAGCAATGGTATTGAGCACAAACATACCATTCAAATAGTAGCATCATCATATCCATACAGGCTATCTCATGATTAGATCACGAGCACCATCATCACTATCAGTATGACAACATCAACTATATCATCTCACAAAACCATACTCCATTTGAGTAATCAAGCATGATGCTGAATAAGTCACTCACTCCACAGAGTGATACAAGAACCATTCATCTAATCCAGGCATATGTCCTAGAAGAATAACTATTCCAACAGATGATGGAAGCCACACCATGGGATACAATGACTATTCTTCTAATCCAGACATAGGTCCTAGAAGAATAAATGTCCTAGACCATTTTCCATGTGGAGAATGTCTGTCCATTAGTACACTGACAATCCATCTAGCTGATAATCATTTTCAAAACTAATGATAGTCTACATGGCAATCAGAATAATATCATTCAATAGAACAAAACTGTGTCTATCCATAGTATACAAAACTACTATCCAGTGGTACACAACCACACCAAGTAACACACGACTACATAATCAATGACACATAGTCAAAAATGGTGGAACACATCCACCACGGTAGCATACATCTACTGTCGAGAGACATATAGTCTCCATAGCAATCATATCATCTGATATCAACCTGCATAAACAAATATCATGATATAAATTGAGTCATCTGGTCCATTCTTCCACTCACATCTATGAGATCTGGAAGATCATTTTCCCTCAGAAAGTAAAACATCAACCATGGGCTATCTAGACTATTCTTCTCAAGCACAGAAGAATAAATTTCCTTGATTTCTGAGCATAGACCATTCACCTAACTGGGCCATTCCTCCGACACTAATCACAGTGAAACCTGGAGAGAACGAGTCTGCCCTAGGTAATGCCTGTCTCTGATTGATAAACCTGGACCATTCACCTAACTGGGCCATTCCTCCGACACTAAACATAGTGAAACCTGGAGAGAATGAGTCTGCCCTAGGGAATGACTGTCCATACCATTTCCTAAGGAAATGAATGTCCTGCACCAACCTCCAAAATAGACCATTCTTCAAAACTGCTCACGACCGTGAACTTTGAAAGAATGACTGCTTGACAAGGCAAACCATTCTACTTGACCACTACTGAGAGTGACTGCCAAGAAGAATGAATGTCTAAACCATTCCCCCACACCAACCACAAGAAGAATCGTTGTCTATGGTACATCAACAATCTATTGAACAATTTTCATTACGAAAATGACTGTCCGATCTAGACCATTTTCCAAACTGGAAAATGCCTGTCCGTCAGATATCTCAAACCACTTTACGAACTGGAAAGGAACTGCTCACCTCTAACCATTTTTTGAACTGAAAAATGACTGTAAATAAATCAATAACACATTAGTGCTCCCTCCCAACTTGGGAGTAATCTCTTCCTTTTTCAATAAGGAAGTTGTCTCCATGATCCCCATCTTGTTTCTTAAGTACACAAAATTTTTCATCTTGGACAAAGGCTATACCAAAATATCTACTATCTGTTCATCTTTGGAGATCTATTGGAGAACCACTTATTTTTTCTAGACTTCATCACAGAGAATGTAACACTTGATCTCAAAGTACTTCAGTATGTCATGGAACACTGGTTTTCTCTGAAGGATTCATATAGCTCCGATCATTACAATATATCATGGTCAAATTCTGCACTTCTGTTTCCTGCTAGCTCATGACATCATGGCAAGGCTCATATCCAAGTAGCACTTCTTCTGTCATTATGAGAGTTTTCCATGGATTAGCAATCCATCATCCTAGACTCTTGAGTAACTATTCTGATACACCATCTTTGTCATAGAGAGTTTTCACCATGCTTCTACTGTATATGAGATACTCTGCATCAAGTTGTTTGAATCCATACAAGGTATTCTTATATCTGCATACATGGTCTCTTTCTGGTATACCTCAAGACCTTGATATTTCTTTACATAAGCTTCTTCCTCAAATGCTCTATTGGGAGAGAAGTCTTTTACAACCAACTGATGTAAACTTCAATCCATGGATACTGCAAGAGATATAATAGCTCAGATAGAGGTATATTTGGTTTATGGGAACAAGCTGTTATCATAGTCTTCTCCTCCTTCTGGAAGAACCTCTAGTTCTGATTTTGGCTTATCTGGCAGTTGTTACTTATATAATAGCTTCCACATGAATTGTTACCAAAGAGTTGTCAAAGTACTTCATCTTTTCATCTGTATTGCTTGACTTGTAGTCATCGTGATAACAATCCTTATCTTATTATTCTTCCATAGGTATTGTTTCACTTGAACATCTTATCTTCTAAGAAATAGATATGCAAGATATGTACAGAAACTATGTAAACATGGTATGTACAAGGACTATGAAGAATATTGTTACCTTGTCTTAGAAGAAGAAGTCTGTTTGATCCTGCTTGGCCTTCTTTGAGGGTTCCCTTTATTCGAAAACTGATGCTACTCTTGTTTCCTTCCTTTTCTTTAACTCAGGACAGTGGTTCCTGTAGTGACCATATTTTCGACAATTGAAGCATTGTATTTTTGACATATCCTTTTCTTGATTTGGCTTCTTCCTTGAGCCAAACTTCTTCTTGTTCCTGAAATTCTTGAACTTTGTTGTGAAATATTTATCATCATATTTATTTTGGGATTTATCTTTTGCGTTAATCCTTGATTCTTTTTGTGCATAGCAAGTCCAAAGTTCTTCAAATGTGGGATACTTCTTCCTTGTATTCATGCTTGCGACAAATGCATCCCATGTCTTGGGAAGACCATTGAGTACTATATTTACCAGTTCCTTCTCTGAAATTATTTATTCAATAGCTTGTAGTTGATCTCTTAATTGAGAGATTCTCACAAAGTAAGATGTTATGCTTTCATCATCATTCATTTTCATGTCACGGAGCTCATTCTTTAGACTCATTACTTGTCCAATGTTTCTGACTGAGAAGAGATTAGTTAGGGCACCGTACATCTTCTTAGATGAGTGAAGATGAGAGATGTAGGGTATCAAGTGGTCTTTTACAAAGTCCACTATGATACTCATGGAATTGATGTCATTTTCCTTGAACTTCTCCATAATTGCAACGTTTTGAGGTTCCTTCTCTTTTCCTTCTTCAAACTGTGGTTCCACGATCTTTCCTTTCACGATATCCAACACTTTATTCTCGGCAAGGATGAGATCAATACTTTTATTCCATGCTCTAAAGTTAGAATCCCCTTCTAACTTGTTTTCTGACTTCATATAGTAAGTCATGTCTACTTTGACTTGGTCAACCTTTGAATTTTACCAAAAAATCAGACTTGACATCTTAACTCGCTGAGAGTACCAGGAGGTGCGCTAGGTTAAGGCGTACCAGGAGGTGCGCTAGGTTAAGGCGCACTGGGATATCCAGAAATTAGGTCAATCTCTTCACTTAAGGTGATTCAACAAGAGGGTTAGGGTCTCATTTCCGCAACAAAAAATTTGACTACAACTGCAATTGCAATTGAGAAAATCCTCCCAATCTATCTTCCAGTGGTTAGACTGTCTGAATATAGTGTGGGCCCATAACCTATTATAAATAATAGGCATGCTCGTTTAACCATAGAAAATATAACAATATTGTCACCCAACCATAGGCCGAAGCCACCCCCGAGCACCTTAACCTTGACAGAGAATAGTTCCAGAAGAAAACCCTAGGCCTAATAGCCAATCAATGTAGCGTACCTCTCTCCAGAGCTAGCACACAAGGAAGAAAGTACAAACCATAACCAATATAAAGTCCAAGCCTAAACCGAGAATACAGGTTTCAGTGACTGCAACTACAACTACTCTCCAAACTTGCGCACTTACTCAGTTTCTGCAGTGCGCACTCTTACATTTATGCATTTGCGAGATGTGTGTGTCAAATGAGCTCTGACATCCTGTATTTATTCTACTTCTCCTTAGCTGTCCGGGTTGACTTCTCGTCTGGAGGCTAAAAACTCAATATTAAATATTTCCCTTAGCCGACTTGTCTTCTAGGGTTATGTCCAATGCTTTAGGGTTTCTTCTTGCTTATCGAAATATTCTATTCTTGTCATGGTTACACATGGAGGTTAATACCTCCCGCAGCTACCATAATATCAAAAAATTGGAGAAGGATACATGATTCAGCTAATTTTATTTTAATACCTCCCAGAACTACCATAATATCAAAAAATTGGACAAGGCTACACGATTCAACTAATTTTATTTTTTATTCATTCTTCGTAGGGCTTCTGGTGTGTTTCTTTCTTCTGCCTACCATTTCTTTAGCTCGTACATGACGAGGTGGACTCCATAAATAAATACTTTTTTGTCCTTGAATTTGTCCTTGAATGTAAGGAATTATTTGGACATGTATTGGAAATATTTGAGAATCACATACATTTGATTTTGGGTCGTGGTGAGCTCATCATGTAAATCAAAGGTGCAAGTTAAACTCTATAAGACTGGTCATGTTGCCTTTGTAGCAAGCCATTCTTGTTTTAATGCCCAGATCCTTAGTTTTTAGTCTTCAATTTCTTGGGCCATGTTTATGATGTTCTATTCAGAAGGCCATAAAATGCAACCCTTTTGATGCTATGGAAATGAGGTCTCTCCAGGGGTTGTCCATAATGGGGATTTTAGTAGTCAGTCTAGGTGTTGGGACTACAAGTAACTTTAGCTTCTTTTGATATTTCTTGATAATATCCCCCCTTGCTTTGTCAAAGAAAAATGAATCAAGTACTATCACTTTGTCTGATTTAGAAGGGATGGATGCACCAAATCCAATCTCTCCAAGAGAGAAGTGACCTTCAGTCATTGCATTTCTCGAGGCTCCAAATGAGGTTTCAGAAGGATCAATGTCCATAAGATCTGATCCTCCTACCTCTTCCTTTATTTTCTTATTGTCCTATTTTTTTTCCGAGTCTCTCTTCTTTATCTTTATTGTTCCTTTCCTATTCTTCTTTCCTTTTTCTTTTCTCCTCTGCTTTCTAAAGCCTCAGTGCTTCAACGTTTTTTTTCGATCCTCTCCCTTTACTAGGTTGCTTCCTTTTCCATATTCTGTTTTTCTAAGTGCTCCCTTCTTAAATATTATTTTCTGGATTTGGAACCACTTCCCATCCTAAAGATCACTTCATATTGTGACACTACTCTTCTATATAGATCCTCTTACCACACTTCATTATGATATGGCCACCTGTGTTTGCATGTCCTATAGTGTTTGCTGACAACATATAGAGGGTCATGTAGTATGAATATATCTTTCCAAAAATGGAAGGTAGCCAACATTTTTTCTTATGTTATCACATCTTTTATATCCTTGAAGCTGTACACTACCACCTAAAAAGGTAGTGGAGGCTAGGGACGTTTCTTGTCTTACGCTAGATCTGATCCAACTCCATGTACAAGAGTTTGATATGCTATCTCTTGGAGGGATAATTTTTCTAGGATAAACTTGGGAAGTAGATGAGGAACCTTAATATCTATAAAAACTTTGGTGCATATTCCCTTCTCAGTGACAAACTGGTGACCCACCTCTCCAACGACTTTCATAGTTTTCTTCGACATACTTTTTACCAGTGTACACAACAACAATTACTATAAGGGAGATATAAAATTATCACATATATGAGTGTAATGGATTTTGTCTATATGTTCCCATATATTCTGAGAATAAATATGAATGGGTGGACATTAGATTTCTATTTCCAACCCATTCTTGGGAAGGAATTGAAAACACAAGTGATGTCCAACAAATATGAGGACATGTATAAAGTTGTATGTGATCCCAGGGCTGTGTGTTTGGCCTATACCATCACTGTAGATAGGATATATTTTCATTTGAAGGTAGTTCCCATCTTGGTGATTGCATAAATTAGGGGCACCCATGATTCTCTGAACTAGGTATCATTTTCTTCACCATATAATCTTCTCAGGAGATCTATGGTGGTCTTGTAGGGATTTTTGAGCAAGCTAGTTGGTATGCACTTGTCCTCTCGGATCTGAAATATTTTCTAGTTTCCCACCAAATATTCATCATATCTATGCAATTCAAAGGGAATTGAAACATCCACTCATCATCTAGTTCAATCTCCGTCGATGAGAATTTGTAACATATATCCAAGGCTGACATTTGAAATGAATAAATATCCTTTCCATTGGTGTCCTAGATCAACTTGTTATCAATGTATTCTTGAATGATGAGTTAGGTGATGGTCCCTGCACAAGGAAGAACAATGGAATGGGTAGCTACTTTTTAGAGTTGTGAATGCTTGATAGACTACCAGAAACCTTCATTTGGATTAGTGTCTCCTATGAGGAGTAGAATCTTAGGGAAAGTCTCCTCTCAGAACATCTAGTACAAGTCTCCCCACTTGAATACTTTCCTAGGGTCCATACAAAATTTTATGTCAACATACATGGGTCCTGGAATGTTGAAGTCTGTTTCTAGCTCAACGTCTTCGTGATTTGGGTTCAACTTGATTACTAGTTCTTTCTTCTTCTTAGTTGTCTTAGAATCCATATCCGAATCCAGAAACTCATCCATTTCAACAACAACAAACATTTGTAATGTTGGCTATAAATAGAAGTACATACCTATGCAGAGAGTGAGAGATTATAGAAGATATGGGTTTAGTATGATATTATCTCCAATGTTAGTTGTGTTAGGGGAAATCTCTGTTCATGTTATGGTCATTTAAATTTCATTCCCTTTGCAAAGTAGGTAGTTTGAAAGATTATACAATGAGTGTGCATCACACTTAAGAGATTTTTTTGGATTCAACCAACTAGAAGAGGGGAAACATAGCTCTCCATGAGGGATTGATCATGAGCTAGTGTTATGGGAACCCATCCATTGTTTATTCTATGGAAGGGAATATTGTCATTTGGGAGTGGGGTGAACTACCATTGAAAGCTTCATGGGTTTTGCTTACATATAAATCAATCAAAAAAATGGAGGGGTTTGGAGTGAACATCGTTTTATTTTATGTATACACCTTATTGAAAGAATGGCCCATTGGGCATACATGGCTGTTTGGAAGGTTTAAGGATTTCTTTGACTTCCAAAAGAATCTCAAGTGCACGATAAAAAAACAAAGAATATCCCTAGTGAAAAAAAATTGATTGGTGGCTAGTGAGATATTGGATGATTGTCTTTGGTTGTGTGGGGTTTTGCTGGAATCCAGTGATCATATGAGAATTTTGGCCAGTGGAAAGGGATGAATTTTCTCTTTTATTTTTATTTTTCACTTTGTGAGGTTCAGTGGCCAAGTGGCAAGAGGGAAATGGTGGAAAGGTGTGTTAGATCCTCTCTTGGAAAATGGGAGGTTATTAAAAATAAATAAATGGAAGAATCTAATTTGTACTAGATTGAGGTGAGATACATACTTGGAGGATGAGAAATGGCAGCTTGAATAAGTTTTGTATGACTTATGTAGGTAATTACGGTCTATTGGCACAGGGGTAGACCCAGGGTTCAACTCTAACAATGCACCAACAAGCCCTAACTACTGGCCCTTTCTGCAACACCTGCAAAGCAGATGCAGTCTCACTCGAAGTAGCAATAGGGGGTTGTAGGACACATGTGTCTACAACTAGAGGAAATGTAAAGTGGATCCAAGGCAACAACACACAACAATATAGTTACTCTTTATCTCCCTTAAACCTACTGCGCAAGTTATATCTCAGATATAACACAATGATGCAATAACATTAGAACATAAAACAAAAGAACACAACATCAATCACACTGAACAACAAGATATACGTGGTTCACCCTCTCCCTAGGGATACATCCATAGAACGGTGTTTCTTGATATATTATGTGAAAACATACAGTTCTATTTGCGCTCTTAGCTTGCAGATATCTCTCTCTTTCTCTCTTTCCCCTCCCTACACACCTAGGTGTAGGGTTGATCTTTGCACCCAACTGAAGATCTTACAATACAGAATGCTCTCACACACAACACTTTTCTCTCGCACAATACACAATGAAAAACAACAACAACGAACAACCATGAAAAAACACCCATCCCAGGTCCTCTAGAACTTTATTTATACATTACAATGACAAACATCTAGGTGTCAAATCCCTAGATGCCAAAACTCTAGGTGTCTAAAACCCTAGGTCAAATTGATCCGTACTTCCCGAGCTTTGCCAATTTGTCTTTCCTTCTTTTCTACGAGGTTATCCAAAGCACTTGTTGACATATTCTTCCGCTTACTAAGTTGTCCACGATCCATCTTCCTTGATGATCTGTCATCCTCAATCTCCTCGTTCAACGACTAGATTTCCCTTACTTCTCTCCTTCTTTTCTGCTTCTTTAACCACTTCGACCCAATATTAGTCAATGTGCCTTCCACACAGTTCATATTTCACCTTTCTTCCTTAATATTCGCTTTCTTCCATAACCAAGGGTCAACAGGCCCCCAAAACTCACATGTGACTCGTCCCGAGGCACTTCAGGTCTGAACCTTCTGTTTCACTTCGACTTCTGACTGTGCAAAGCAGCCTGTGCTTTCTGCTCTGTCCCTTCCTTCCTTGTGCAGACTGTATTTTCTGTGTCTGGTACCCAGTTTCAACTGCACTTGGTACCTAGACCCTTCTTCTTATGCTTTTACTGAGAGTTGCGAGGCAACTGGTTGTCATAGTACAAATTCAACCGAATCCCATTTACCGAACCTTCCTTCCATTCTCCCTTCAAAGTCTTCAACTACACAAATCCTCCTTCTGTAATATAGGCAACCTCATATGGCCCAAGCCAATGTGTCCTAAACTTCCCTGGATGCTTTATGAACTTGCTGTCATATACCAATACCAGATCTCCTTGCTTAAAGGATTTCTTCTTGATATGTCTATCATGGTAGGCCTTTTCTCGTTCCTTCTGTACCTGCTGGTGAAATCTTGCAATGAATCTGTCTTCTTCTAGTTCTACCAACTGCGCAAGTCTGTCTTGCGAAACAACTGTGTCATCCATATCTGTAAATGCTGCAATTCTTAAGCTAGGAAATAAGTATTCCATAGGTACGACTACTTCTAGACCATAAACCAACTTAAAGGGAGTCTGCATTGTGAGCTTATGGAAAGTGGTTCTATAAGCCCATAATACTGCTGGTACTCGCAAATCCAAATCATCCCTGTTTACATTGAAAATCTTCGTCAGTGTTGTCTCCAAGATCTTGTTAAAAGATTCAACTATACCATTAGCTTGCGGGTGGTATGGAGTGATCTTCTGGTGATAAAATTCAAATCACCGAGTCAAGGCTTCAATAGTCTTATTAATAAAATGTGTACCTTGATCGCTCATAAGGATCTTCAGGCATCCAAACCTGGTTATGATGTCATCAAATATGAATCGCGCAACTGTAGTTGCACTATAGTCCTCGACTGCTCTTGCTTCTGGTTTCAAGGGAATATTCATCTATCTCATGGGTCCTTTAATTCCCTTCATATCAGTAAACTTGGTTGGAAACAAGTCTTGATACTTATGCAATAGTTTTGTGATCTTGCCAATAGTGGCATCATCCCAATAATCTCCAACATTTGCGAGCTTAGGTGCTTGCTCTCTTCCAATATTAACTTTCTTGATTTTGATTGGTTGTCCAATAAAAGGTAGTTCGACTCCTAGTCCTTCTATGTCTCTTTTTCCTTCTGTCTCTGAGATGTTCACATTCCTAGGATCATCGTCTTCATCAGCATTGATATTGTAATAACCCTGTAATTTTTGAAGCGGTGCAGTCCATTCATCTTCTTCTTGCTCCAAAGGGAGGTTAGGTGCCTCCTCAAATAATTTCTCTCTTACAAATTGTAAAGCTTGATCCACTGTGGGATACTGACTCTCAAATAAAAATGTAGCTATGAAGTTCTGAGTCATACCGTGCTAATCTGCAATAGTGAGGCACAATTCTGCTTGTAGATACCAATTGATAGGTGTTGTATCCAAAGTGTTGATGAATTTATGCACCCAATGCTCTTGAGGGATGCTTCTCTAGGCCTCCTCACAACTTTGCACATGGTCCTTCGGACAACTTTGACATGTGTATCTAACTTCAAAACCTTCGGTTTGTTCTAAAAAGCACACTGTCATCAAAGTGCGACATTGCATCCACTCCGCGATGTTCTTCTTATGTGTTCCCCACCATCTCACTGGCGTTGCTTTTAAAGATTCATCCAGTGCGAACAGTCACTGTTGTACTGGTACAATTTATTCAAATTTTGATAAGAATGTTTCTAAATGATTTAAACCATCAAATGTGGGAAGATTTCTTACTTCTGTGCCAATCCAACGAACTTCCCTGGTCAATCTAGCACACCTCCATGTAGAAACTTCGTACATCTTGTTCAACTAGTTCCCTTGTTCTTCTTCTAAATCTGATGAGCATGCACTATCACTTTTCTAGGTTAAGTTCCCATCTACTATAGGATTAATGTAATCCTGTTGTCTTGCTGTCAATTTGTAGATATTTTCTAGCTCATATGCGCGGTCTTCTTCTCTTATGGGCTCTGTGTATCTGTGACCTTCATCAGGATCGAGAGGTGCAATAAACCTAAGGCCATCACCTTCATATGTCATTCTTCTTTTCTTTAAGTCAAAAATAGTAGAATTATTGAAATCTCAATCAATTCATAACATCGCAAGATAAGGACAACTATCATCAAACTATCTCAATCACCTAGAAATCCACAAATGTCCTTACCCCATTGATGTCCACAGGGACATGGTCCGGTCTTCTAAAGGGGCTTACTGCCTGTTGATTATCCATCCTAAATCTGATAGGGGAATAGATCAGCTTAGGTTTTCCCATCAGTTCCCAGGTTTGCTTCGTAATAACATTGACTTCTGACCCTAAGTCGAGGACCACATAATCTATGTCATAATCTCCAATCTGAGCATTAAGGTGTAGTTCCTTATTTGTCCTTCTCTTTCTGGATACTTGATGTATTGCTCTGTTCAACAGAGGAGCTATCCTACATATCTCATATTGTCTGATCAAATTTTGTAGTTATTTTACAACTCTTTCATCCTTAATCGGATTAATGCAAGTACATAAGAATTCCATAAGCTTGCTTACCTCTTTTCCTTCTCCAGGTGATGCAGACCAATCAAATGCCAAAGGCATTCCACACTATCTCACTTCTGGTTGTGTCTTTGATGAAGAAGCCCGATCTCCTCCAAATTCTTTTCTTGCCTCTTCAAATGCTTGTCTTTCTTCCTTCGGATCAAACACTTGTGTCTTCTCTGTAGATCTTCTAACCCTTGATTATTCTGTAGTCTTTTCTGGAGTCACCCTCTCTTCTCCAGTAGCAGCGCCTCCTCTAGTGATAGCAAAGACTCTAGGATCCTCTCCGTGAGGTTCTGCTGAGATTAATTGTACTTGTTGGTTTCCTCCTCGTCTCTCCAAAAGTTTGGCTAACAACACATGGCAATCTTCAATAACATGTTTGAATGAGTTGCAGTAGCTGCAAGTAGTACAAGGGTTCTGACAGTCCCTTTCCAAATGTACTGGATGTGCGTAGTTATAACAAATGATCTGACCTCGACCTCGACCCATGCCTCCTCCTTGTCCTCTTCCTCTGAATCTGACATGAGGGTTGAAGTTACCTCTTCCTGGAGAGTTAAACTGCGTAGTATTTCCTTCCTGCTGTACTTTTCCTTGAATTTGATATGTGTCTCTTGATCTTTCGAGCAAGATGTCATAATCCCTACAATCCTTCTCATCGTGCCCCACATATTTACAGAATGTGCAGTAGAGGTTTGTAGGTGTCTGGACATATTTTTGCATGTAGTAGCATTCACCAGGGCGATGCCTATTTCTACATACCTCACACCAAGGTAGAGTAACCTGCTTCAAAGGGCTTGGAGATCCAGAGGCCAAGTATTCATGGAACAGGGGACAATTCTCCTTATCATGGCCTTCGGACTTGCATATGATACACCAGATGTCCTCTCTCTTATCTTTTCCCTTGTCTTTCTTCATATCTTCGACCTGTACAGATAAGCTAGTTATGACTCAAAATTTGATTCATACCTGAGATGAATTCTCCCATAGGGGATGAATCTAGTTTCAAGGCGATCTCCAACACCTCAGCCTGCGAAGAAACCTTCTGCTGCATCAGAGGGACTCTGATGTGTGGTAGGAGGGAAACAATGAACCGTTCCTTGTTCTTATTTTCTGGGATCTAAAAACTCAACCGACCTATTAAGGTTTTAAACCTCTGATCGAACTCCCAAACAGGTTCAACTACTTTCTTCTTGATTTCTTTCAGCTCTGTAATGCACTGCGACTCCGAATTGGGTTTCTTGAATTCGACAATCAACACAATATTAATGACATTCAGCGGTTTCGATTGTGCAACTCCTTGGACAAATTCCATGTACCATTTTAGTGCACGGTCTCTTAGGGTAGTACTAAACTGAGCTCTCTTAACTATTTCGTCAGTGATATTATTAGTACTCCACACAACTTCACATAAGAACCAATGATGATCCAGATATTCAAATCCATCTCCCCTAAAGGTGGGTAATCTCGTCTCATCTGCTATAGATCTTCCTAGATTTATTGACTGAGTATGTATTGAGATGCTTGTAATAGTGCTCTGATAACTCTGACTACTCTGGTTACTTAACGCTGCTAAAACAACAAGGGCAATAGTAGTAATTACTTCGACAGTCGATGCAGTTCCTGAAGTTTTTGATTCTCGTTGGCGAGGTTCTTCAGTCTTCCCTTCATTTTCCTGAGCAGACTCTGAATGTTCCTCGTTCAGTAACTCTTCTTCTTCTCCATTGTAGAACCCTTCATCCTATGCTAGTGGTTCGTGATTCTGGTCAAACAAGTTCGCTAGAGGAACTTCTCTAAAGTTTCTCCCACTGCGCATATGTCCAACCTTAGTGTTGCTGTCGATGTCTGAATTATTGAACATTAGCTTTTCAATATGACCAACTACTGTATCTTCAATATGTTCTTCTCATGCAATAGCATCTTGATCTTCAACTCCAAAAATTGTAAAATTTTTCCTCTAGGTCCCTTAAAGAAATATCTCTCTGCTTGGCTATATGAATCTACTCTGTGAATAGAAAACTCGATGATGTACCCTCCAATGGTGATATCAAACCAATGATCTACTTCTCTTGACACGTCGTTATCAACTCTCTTGACCTTCTTGATCTGTGCTGATGTCCAAACAATAGGTGGTCTAGATCTAACTTCAAACTGGGTATCTGCTAATTTGTCTAACCACTCGTATATTGTTGGGTATGTGTTATATTCTTTTCATGTGTGTGTGTGGGTGAGTCAGATATGACAACTGCGTCTAACGATCCCTCGTAGTAGTGCTCTGTTTGTGCCGTGTTGATGCAGGAGCATCGCCAGCACATCAAGCGAGCTAGCGTGAAAGCAGAAGACAGCTAGACAGTGCCAGCACAAATTTTGAAAACACCTTGATATTGTTGTGGAAACATTAATGCATGGATTTAATGAGGCACACTTTGTATATTGTAATGGACCTTGAGCAGATAGCTCTTGTCCTTAGGTAGATGAGGCATTTAATAGACTTAATGTAAAGTAGATAGAATGCTTAATTCTAGATTTGATAGATTTAGAGCTCAAGAGGGAAACGGGATATAGACACCCTCATTGTATCATTGTATTATTATGAAGCAGAAAGAGAGAAGAGCATGCAGAGAATTGTATGAAGAACACCCATGTACAAACATTTGAATTAATATAAGAACTCTGATTCAAATTCATGGCTTGTGTTATTCTCTGTGTATTTATGTTAATATGCTCTTGAATGTTTGCTTCTTGTTATACATTTGCTTTTTTATGCTGTGTATGTGATTTCATTGTTGAATTGAAGTCTGAAAGGAAGAGCGAATGAGTTTCAATTGTTTCTCTAATTGAGCCAGAGGATTCCTGGAAGGAGTGCAGTCGAATTGTCCGCAAGGAGTGCGTTGACAGAAGGGTTCAATTAGAGCTAGATTTTGTTCTCATCTCAGAGAGTGTAGTTAGGCACGAAGGAGCCGTGAAAGGAGTGTGCAGGCCAAGCTAAGTCTTAGAGTTGCGATTCTGAGCGAAGGGATTGAAAGATTTCTGCTGCCGGGGTGCGCAAGGTCGAAGGCTTCAACACTTAGTCATGGTTGAATATTTTCCGCAAGGAGTGCATGCAAGAGTTTCTTCCTGAGAAATTTGAAGTCGTGAAAGCTCAGGAGGGATAGACCTTCAAGTTCGTTGAAGGGCCAAGTCAGGAAGTTGTGCGTGAGCAGGTTGAAGGGTTGAGACGCAGGTTGGCGAACAAGTCTCGTGGAGAGACACTTCTTGTTCGTGGATTGCGCAAGAAGAAGAGTGGAGGGTTGGTATTCTTCGTGGAGAATCCGTGAGTTTCTGTGAGTCATCAGATCTCATAGAGGTGCCAGAAAGTTACAGCAAAAGCGTGAAAGGGTTCAAGGTTTGGGACAGACTGGCGTTAAATTCAAGCTGGCCAGAACCGTTGAGTTATTTCACAAGATCGCCTATCGGGATCTCGTAAGAAAAGTGTCCAAGACTCGGTAACGGAAGTCGCGATATCGCGATACGCGATATTCCGAGGCTGCGTAGATAGTGTGGGCCACAACAGGTTGACGTGGCAGGTGATGCGAGATATCGGCGTTTCGGCACCTCAGGCATCGAGAGATGACATAGGAGTTAATTGACCTCGCAAGTAGTGAAGTCGCGAGGGAGCGAGATCGCGATATCAGCGCATTGCGTATTGGAGGTTGGAAACTCAAGCGCTTGGTATCGTGAGTTGCGAAGACGTGATAGAGAGAAGTCCCTATAGAGGCAAGAGGAAGTCAGCGTTGACTGACACATCGGGTCTCGGGGACTCGAGAGTTTAGTGATCGACAGTGAACTCGCGAAGCTGCGAGTTTCGATTTCCCGACAAGCAGAAGGAGGGAAGTCGCGAGAAGGAATCTGTGGGTAGATATTTCCGATAAAGGAATAGAAGAACATTGACGTTCTTCGGGCCGAGAGGAAAGAAGGTGCTGGAGAAGTGGACGTGCTCCGAGGAGTGCACCTGCGCATCAAGTGGTATCAGAGCCAGAATTCTTTTCTTTCTGTAGCAGAGAGGAAGAGAAAAATACACCATGCCGCCAAGAAGAGAAAGACAGTCACCTGACCCAGAAGATAGGGAGGTGCAAAGAAGAGGCAGGCCGGTAGGAAATCCAGAGATGGAGAGACAGATGAGAGACCTCCGAGAAAGACTCGAGGAGATGGAGACAACTCAAAGACGCGGAGTCGGTGCTAGAGATTTCAGTGATTCTGAAGTGGAAGAGGAGGCTGGACATGAAGAAGGAGAGGTCACAGCTGAAGATGCATCAACCAAGCGGTTGATTAAAGCCATCACCAGAATGGGTGCGAAGGCGAAAATGGACATTCCAGTCTATGAAGGAAATCTGGATGCAGAGGAGCTGCTAGATTGGATTAGAGCTCTCGACACATGCTTCGATTATGAGGATATTGAAGAGGATAAGAAAGTCAAGCATGTTGTTACGTGATTGAAAGGACATGAAACATTGTGGTGGGACGAGCTACAAGATGACAGACGCTGCAAAGGCAAGCAAAATATCAAAAGCTGGGATCGAATGATCGTGAAGATGAAAGTGAAGTTCATCCCAAGAGACTATCAAATTACTCTGTTCAGGCGAATGCAAAACCTGAGACAAAAATTGATGACAGTGAAAGAATAGACTGAGGAATTCTATCGACTGAACATCAAAGCAGGTCATCAGGAGAGCGATGATGAGAAAGTTGCCAAATACCTGAATGGTATGAGATACGACATTCAAGATGAATTAAGCATGGTAACCATCAGGATGGTAGAAGATGCGTATCAGATGGCTCTGAAATCCGAGGAGAAGCTGAGCCGTAAGCAAGGTCAGCGAGGGCGAGGCAGAAGTCAGCCCAGAGGCAAAGCAGTTGCTCAGGACAAATTCCAGAATCCCAAGGAGGAATGGAAGAAACCTCAGGGTAAAGTTGAAAGAGGTGGAACCTCACAGAGAGGGCCACATGTTGAACAAAGAGGACAACAATATGATCAGCGAGGAGATTATGCTGATGAAAATACTCTTCCTCGTACCAGAGGTCGAGGTAGAGGAAGAGGAGGAGTAATCACATGTTTCACATGTGGAAAGAATGGGCACAAGTCTTACGAGTGTCCAAAGAAAAAGAAGGATGGAGGAGAAGCTCACATCACTGAGGCGCAAAGGCGTGATGTTGAGGCCGAAGACACAGAAGCTGGAAGATTGCTTGCGATGCTTAAAGTCCTTTTGACACCGAGAAGGAGGTGGAGAGCTCAGTTCAAAGGACCAGATTGTTCAAAACAACTTGCAAGACCAAGGATAGGGTGTGCAAGGTCATTGTTGACAGTGGTAGCACGGATAATCTCGTTTCTACTGAGATGTTAGAGAAATTGGAGTTGGAGACAAATGATCATCCCAGCCCATACAAAGTTTCGTGGCTACAGAAGGGACACCAGGTAACAGTTACTAAACAATGCTTGGTTGAATTCAAGATAGGGGAATATAATGATAAGATTCTGTGTGATGTTATTCCCATGGACGTATGTCATTTATTGCTGGGTAGACCATGGAAATATGACAGAAATGTGATTCATGACAGAAGGATGAACACATAAACCCTAGAGAGGAATGGGATGACATACAGGTTGCTTCTGATAAAGGATAAGGAGGTGAAACCGGAAGTAAGCAACACTATACTTCTCATGAGTGGGAAGGAGCTTCTTACAGAGGTGGAGAAGAAGGAAGATCCACAATTCTTTGTTGTCAGAAAGCCAAGGATTGTTCTGACTAGCACAAGAGTGGATGATCCACCAGATGAAGTTTAGGAACTGTTGGAAGAGTTCACTGACATTATAGTGGACGAATTACCTCATTCATTGCCACCGATGAGAAGCGTGAGTCATCACATAGACCTCATACCAGGAGCTAGTTTTCCGAACAAAGCCGTGTACAGGTTAACGCCGCAAGAAAATGAGGAGGTTAAGAAACAGGTCTAGGATCTATTGGACAAAGGATTGGTTAGAGAAAGTTTGAGTCCATGTGTTGTTCCAACGGTACTCAGTTCGAAGAAAGACGAAGGCTGGAGGATGTGTACCGACTCAAGAGAGATCAACAAGATAACCATCAGGTACATGTTTCCACTGCCGAGAATGGATGATTTAATGGATTGCCTGAGCGGGGCAAAATATTTTTCAAAGATAGACTTGAAAATCGGATATCACCAGATTCGCATGAGAGAAGGCGATGAGTGGAAAATAGCATTCAAAACTAACGAAGGATTGTATGAATGGCTAGTCATGCCGTTTGGCTTGACGAATGCACCAAGTACCTTCATGAGGTTGATGAACGAAGTGTTGAAAGAGTTCATCGGAAAGTTTGTCATTGTGTATTTGGATGATATACTGATTTACAGTAAATCAGAGGCTGAACACTTGAAGCATTTGGCTACAGTGATGAAGAAGCTACAACAGGAGAAGCTGTTAATAAACATGAAGAAGTCCTCATTTATGAAAATAGAGATCATTTACTTGGGTTTTGTTATTTAGGCAAATGAGTTGAGGATGGATCTGGATAAGGTAGAAGTAATTAAAAATTGGCCATCACCGAGAAATATTTTTGAGGTGAGAAGTTTCCATGGTTTGGCTAGTTTCTACCGAAAATTCATTAGGAATTTCAGTGGAATTAGCGCAGCGATGATGGATACAGTGAAGAAGCGACATAAGTCTTTTCATTGGACAACAGAGGCTGAAAAGAGCTTCAATCTGTTGAAGCGAAAGATCACGGAACGACCAGTGTTAGTGTTACCGGATTTCCAGAAGACATTTCAGGTGAAATGTGATGCAAGCAGATTTGCCATAGGAGCGGTCTTGAGTCAAGAGGACAGACCAGTTGCATATTTCAGCGAGAAGCTGGACTAGGCGAATCTGAAATACTCCACGTATGATAAGGAGTTTTATGCGATCATACAGGCGTTGAAGAAGTGGAGGCATTACTTGATACCCAAGGAATTTGTGTTGTACAGTGATAATCATGCATTACAGTTTGTGACTCAACAAGAGAAGTTGAATCAGAAACATGCAAAATGGGTTGAGTATATGCAGAATTTTACATTTGTAATAAACATATTTCAGGTACTGCTAACAAAATGGCTGATGCTTTGAGCAGGAAGTGTTTGTTGCTGCAGGAGTTTCGAGTCAAAACCTTGGGTTTTGATAATCTCAGGGACATGTACGCAGAAGATGCAGATTTTGGAGAAGCATATGAAGCAGCTGAGAATCCAGTTCTTAGAGATCGGAGCCCTTGGATAGATTATATGATCCAAGAGGGGTTGCTGTTCAGAGGCAATCAACTGTGTATTCCAAATTGCTCCATGAGGGAGAACTTGTTGAAGGATAAACACAATGGTGGATTAGCAGGACATTTTGGCCATGACAAAACATTTGTGAATCTGAGCGAATCATATTTTTGGCCAGGGATGCGAGCAGATGTCAAGAGGTTTGTTGACAAATGTCGAATTTGTCAGCATTCAAAAGGAAGAAAGCAGAATGCAGGTTTTTATCAGCCATTTCCCATACCAGAGAGGCCATGGGAGGCGATCAACATGGATTTTGTATTGGGTTTACCGAGGACGCAAAGAGGTGTTGATTCGATCTTTGTGGTCATGGACAGGTTTTCTAAGATGGCACATTTCATTCCATGCCAGAAGACTAGCGATGCGACTCACATCGCGAATTTGTTTTTCAAGGAGGTCATTTGACTTCATGGATTGCCGAAAAGCATAGTTTCGGACAGAGACACGCAATTCATAAGGCATTTTTGGAGGACCTTATGGAAGAAGCTAGGAACTAACCTGGCATTTAGTTCTGCGTATCATCCTTAGACGGATGGACAAACAAAAGTGGTCAATAGGAGTCTGGGAGACTTGCTGAGGAGCTTGGTGATAGAGCACCATGGTAGTTGGGACCACATATTGCCACAGGTAGAGTTTGCATATAACGACTTAGTGAATCAGAGCACAGGGAAAAGTCCATTTCAGGTTGTATATGGGATGCATCTGAGAGGAGTTTATGAATTGCGAGATTCAGAGCAAACTGCAACAAGCAGTGCTAGTGCAGAGGAGTTCGCTGAGGCGGTGAGAGAACTTCACAGCAGGGTGAAGCAGCGGTTGCAGGATTCAAATCAGGAGTATAAGCGCAGAGCAGATCAGCATCGGAGACAACTTTAGTTTGAAGTTGGTGATCTAGTTCTGGCACACTTGAGGAGAGAAAGGTTCCCAAGGGGAACATACAACAAACTGAATATGAAGAAAATTGGGCCATGCAAGGTCCTGAAGAAATTCAGAGAAAATGCTTATGAGATTGAGTTGCCAGATGGCATTGGAATATCTCCGATATTCAATATCGCAGATTTATACCCATACAGGGCTAGAGAAGCGGAGACTGGAACTGAGGAGCCAGTAACCCAGTGGATGAAGCAGATGCCAATAGTAGATAAGTCGCAGATGGAATGCATACTAGACAAGAGAGTAGGTAAGAAGACCAGGCAAAAGCAGTATTTTGAGTATTTGGTCAAATGGAAGAATCACCCAGTGGAAGATGCCAGTTGGGAGACTGAAGCGATCATACAGAAGCATGAACAGACCATGCAAGAGCTCATGGACAGGAGCCCATGAAAGTTTTCAAGCCAAGGAGTATGATGCAGGAGCATCACCAACACATCAAGCGAGCCAGTGTGGAAGCAGAAGACAATTGGACAGCACCAACACAAATTTTGAAAACACCTTGATATTGTTGCGCAAACATTAATGCATGGATTTAATGAGGTGCACTTTGTATATTGTAATGGACCTTGAGCGGATAGCTCTCGTCCTTAGGTAGATGAGGCATTTAATAGACTTAATGTAAAGTAGATAGAATGTTTAATTCTAGATTTGATAGATTTAGAGTGCAAGAGGGAAATGGGATATAGACACCCTCATTGTATCATTGTATTATTATGAAGCAGAAAGAGAGAAGAGCATGCAGAGAATTGTATGAAGAACACCCATGTACAGACATTTGAATTAATAGAAGAACTCTGATTCAAATTCATGGCTTGTGTTATTCTCTGTGTATTTATGTTAATATGCTCTTGAATGTTTGCTTCTTGTTATACATTTGCTTTTAT
This sequence comes from Picea mariana, assembly GCA_032191745.1. Taxonomy (NCBI): domain Eukaryota; kingdom Viridiplantae; phylum Streptophyta; class Pinopsida; order Pinales; family Pinaceae; genus Picea; species Picea mariana. Next base: position 71,753 of record JASDQU010308002.1, on the reverse strand, counting down.
ATGCTATGTATGTGATTTCATTGTTGAATTGAAGTCTGAAAGGAAGAGCGAATGAGTTTCAATTGTTTCTCTAATTGAGCTAGAGGATTCCTGCAAGGAGTGCAGTCGAATTGTCCGCAAGGAGTGCGTTGACAGAAGGGTTCAATTAGAGCTAGATTTTGTTCTCATCTCAGAGAGTGTAGTTAGGCATGAAGGAGCCATGCAAGGAGTGTGCAGGCCAAGCTAAGTCTCAGAGTTGCGATTCTGAGCTAAGGGATTGAAAGATTTCTGCTGCCGGGGTGCGCAGGGTCGAAGGATTCAACACTTAGTCATGGTTGAATATTTTCCGCAAGGAGTGCGTGCAAGAGTTTCTTCCTGAGAAATTTGAAGTCGTGAAAGCTTACGAGGGATAGACCTTCAAGTTCGTTGAAGGGCCAAGTCAGGAAGTTGTGCGTGAGCAGGTTGAAGGGTTGAGACGCAGGTTGGCGAACAAGTCTCGTGGAGAGACACTTCTTGTTCGTGGATTGTGCAAGAAGAAGAGTGGAGGGTTGGTATTCTTCGTGGAGAATCCGCGAGTTTCTGTGAGTCATCAGATCTCACAGAGGTGCCAGAAAGTTACAGCAAAAGCGTGAAAGGGTTCGAGGTTCAGGACAGACTGGCGTTAAATTCAAGCTGGCCAGAACCATTGATTTATTTCGTGAGATCGCCTATCGGGATCTCGTAAGAAAAGTGTCCAAGACTCGGTAACGGAAGTCGCGATATCACGATACGCGATATTCCGAGGTTGCGTAGATAGTGTGGGCCATAGCAGGTTGACGAGGTAGGTGATGCGAGATATCGGGGTTTCGTCACCTCGGGCATCGGGAGCTGACATAGGAGTTAATTGACCTCGCGAGTAGCGAAGTCGCGAGGGAGCGAGATCGCGATATCGATGTTTCGACGCATCGCGTATCAGAGGTTGGAAACTCAAGCGCTTGGTATCGCGAGTTGCGAAGACGCGATAGAGTGAAGTCCCAATAGAGGCGAGAGGAAGTCAACATTGATTGACACATTGGGTCTCGGGGACTCGATAGTTTAGTGATCGACAGTGAACTCGTGAAGCTGCGAGTTCTGAATTCCCGACAAGCAGAAGGAGGGAAGTCGCGAGAAGGAATCTGTGGGTAGATATTTCCGATAAGGGAATAGAAGAACATTGACATTCTTCGGGCTGAGAGGAAAGAAGGTCCTGGAGAAGCGGACGTGCTCCGAGGAGTGCGCTTGCGCATCACGTGTGTGCCGGGTGCTTTCCTAGGGGGGGTCCCAGGGAGATGCCCCCCCTGGTTACGCGCAATGCCCTGGAAATTGTTTTTGGGCGTTTTTTGCTATTTTTAGCGGTTTACTAAAAATAATATCGATTTTAGGGATTAGGGTTTTGGTATATATGAAATACCTGAAAACATTGTATATATTGTATAGCGAATGGTGAAATTCGAGATAATGAATATAGGAAAGGTTTTTTCAGTTGAGGGTTTCCGGTATAAATCTCTGTGTACTATGTGAATGAGCCATTGATTAAATTATGTTTTTCTTAAGAATCTATATGCATTGCTTTACTTCATAGGTTTAAAACTTACATATATCTCCTTATGAATTCCTCCAAAGAAAATCTCGTGTGTATCGGTAAAGATATACTTTCCCAACCAGTCTTCTGTGCTAAGATTAAGGTTCTTGTTTTGGGCTTCCGCGAAGTCCTTTTCTTGTTCTTCTATCCACTTCTAAATATTTGTCTTCGATGGAAACCACCTTGACATTCCCTCAAGAAGATCCCTATACCGACAACAAAACCATTTGTTGGCACAGGGGCAGACCTAGGGTTCAGCTCTAACAATGCACCAACAAGCCCTAACTACTGGCCCTTTCGACAACACCTACGAAGCATATGCAGTCTCACCCAAAGTAGCAATAGGGGGTTGCAGGACACAAGTGTGTACAACCAGAAAAAATGTAAAGTGGATCCAAGGCAACATCATGCAACAATATAGTTACTCTTTATCTCCCTTAAACCTATTGTGCAAGTTATATCTCAGGTCTAACACAATGATGCAATAACAGTAGAACATAAAGAAAAAGAACACAACATGAATCACACCGAACAAAAAGATATACATGGTTCACCCTTTCCCTAGGGATACATCCACAGAACTATGTTTCTTGATATATTATGTGAAAACATATAGTTCTATCTGTGCTCTTAGCTTGCATCTCTCTCTCTCTTTCTCTCTCTCCCCTCCCTGTGCACCCGGTTGGAGGGTTGATCTTCGCACCTAGATGAAGATCTTACAATACAGAATGCTCTCACACACAACACTTCTCTCTCGCACAATACACAATGAAAAACAACAACAACGAACAACGACGAACAACCACCCATCCCCTGTCCTCTCAACCTTTATTTATACATTAAAATGACAAATGTCTAGGTTTCAAAACCCTAGATACCAAAACCCTAGGTGCCTAAAACCTTAGGTCAACTTGTTCCATACTTATCGGGCTTCGCCAGTTTGTCTTTCCTTCTTTTCTGTGAGGTTCTCCAAAGCACTCGTTGACATCTTCTTCTGCTTGCTGAGTTGTCGACGATCCATCTTCCTTGATGATCTGTCATCCTCGATCTCCTCGTTCAACGACTAGATTTCCCTTACTTCGCTCCTTGTTTTTTGCTTCTTTAAACACTTCGACCCAATATCAGTCAATGTGCCTTCCACGCAGTTCATTTTTCCTTTCTTCCTTAATATTTGATTTCTTCCCTAACCAAGGGCCAACACAGTCTCAGGAAACCTATGTGTGATTTGGGGATTTTTTGGCATTAACATGCTTGAGAATAGAGTGGAAATGGTGAATAAAATGGCCCCAAAATTGCTTTTATAAATAAATTGTGACCTGTTTTCCATCTTTTTTCAAACTTTTAAAGTGTTAAATCAATCTTTTTGTGCATGCCAAATTTTTGGTGAGATGTGAGGCATGATCAATGGTGCAACTTCAAGAAAGTTGACGAGATTTATATATATTTACCCCTTGATAAATTTTCCTGGTGTGTAAAAAAGGGAAGATATTGCCACAAAAAAAGTTTTGCTTGGGTGCGATAAAGGAAGTTGTTGTGTGGTTAAAAATTTCGACAAGTTGCAGTGTGTCGCAAGGGAAAGTACTTTCAAGTGCGATGTGTCATGAGGGTTGAAAACTTTGAGTGGTGAGATATGTTGCAGTGAAAACCTCTTTCTATGTGATTTATTGTGGCCTCAAAAGTTTTCTAACTTCGCAGTGTATTGTGTTGTGAAAAAACTTTGAAGGATGCGACATGTCGCAAGAGACGAAAACTTCGAGAGGCATGATACGCCAAATTTTCTAAAATTTATAAGTTTTCCCATATCACAAAGAAACAAACATTCATGTGATGTGGTGTATGACACCAAAGTGAATTTTTGTGCGATGTATCACACCATGATAAGTTTTCGTGTGATGCGATAAGGGGCGATTTCACAAGTTTTTGAGTCTGTGACAAGGAAATTTTCTTAAGAAAGGTTGGAACAAGAGATCAAAAGAAAATTATAAGGCATGTTGAGACATATGAAGAGTGTTAAAGACTTATTGTGTGAAAAATATTCTAAGTTATGTGATCAACTCAAAAACAAGTCACAGAGGTTCAAAAGTCTAAAAACGTAAAGGAGGGGCCCAATCCTTTTTGCTTTCTTCAAATGAAAAAAAAATGGTATGGGAAAGTTGTTGCTTGTTCCACAGAACGATAAAGTCATAAGTCAAATTTTATGTATTTTTCTCAATTGATATTATCAAGGCACATTTCAATATATAAGATGAAAGTTCAAAACTTGAAACATGAAATTAATGACTATTATACTACATGGAAACACCAATAACATATACAAAATGGGGTAGTTACTAGTGCTTGAAGATTTAAATGAACAATGAATCATGCCAACTTGAATCTCACGTAATAATCAAAATAATCAAGATCACCATCATTGCCACTTTGTTGTCCTTCCCCTTTCGCCTCTAGTGCCACATTTTCATCTTTGGAGACCTCGTTAGAATCACCATCATCGAAAGTGATATATCTTAGGATCGGTTCATTACGATTCAAGTTGACTAATGGTCAAATCAAAGGTGTTGCTTTTACCCATATCATCAAGATATACATCCCACTTATTTATCATACATTCAAAAAAACATTCCACGTTAGGAAACACACAAGTCCAACGTGTTCAACACAAGTGGGTCACGCATATCAAAATTTGGTTCAAGGGAGGCAAATCTGACATATGTTGTTTTTGAGATGCCATGTTAACATGAGAACAATCATATTTTGTTTTACTTTCCAAATAGATGTTTCCCTTCTACTTTCTTCATTTGCTGGGGGCATTTCATTTGTCTGTACTCCTTCCAAAGTTTTATCGTATCACCTTTGCACTTTTGTTTTCTTAGATTTTCTAAATTTCTCATACTTTAGCTACTTTTTCATTGCCTTTTTCAATATTGATTTCAACTTTATTTGGTCTTAAGAGTCATCTTCAAATATTATCCTACTTTAGAATTTCATTACTTTTATGTGTATCGATTTTCAAATGCCTTGTATTCTTACTACCAATAAATATATATATTTTTTGCTTGTTTGATTTGACTATTTTCCTTAAGGACATATGCATAATATGACACCCAAATATTTTTAAATTGTTTGATTGAAGCTTCCATCTTGACCATGTTTTTTTGTGTTTTATCTTGAATTCCTTTTGTTGAACTCCTATTCAACAAACACTACGATTATATAAATTACGAATTTTCCTTCAATACACTTGGATATTCCTAGAAAAGTTATCCATGAAGTTCATGAAATACATAGATCCAACTAACAGTGCCACTGATGTCACTATGCATGGGATTCGATATCTATGTTTCCCTCCACTTTGGACTTTCAAAACTCTTATAACCTTATGTTTTTGCAACACATTCCTCATATGACCTCCTTATCAAATCATTGGCAATACATGCATCATGCTTTTCTTGTTCAAAACCTATAGATGTTAATAAGTAGCTACATCACCAATGCTATAACACATTCTTTGATTTGATTTTCCACTAGTGCCTTTTTACTTGTACTACTTAGTAAAGTATAAAGTTTTTCCTTTGCCTTTTGTCAAATGGAAATCACTTTATTTAGTGCCTTGTGAGACACTTCTTAACACAAAATTCCATCTTTAGGGTTTTGCTTAGCCATTTCATGTAGTATATCTAGGGAGGTAATATGGGGTACTTATAAAGTTACCCAATGAGAATGTGGTTATGTATTATTATGCATGGAGGAAAATTTTAGTAAATAAGGCCCATGCAATAGTGTGAACACAATACAAATGAGAAGGTTTACTAGAATGTTCCACCTACAAGAATATTCTTTCTCTAGAATGTTCCTAGGAGATAGAGAGTGTTAAATAAAGAAGTGTAAGCAATGTATTGGAGCATAGTGAAGTATATTTTTATTGTAACAAACAATGATTGCTTCATGAGTGCATTCCTTCCATAAGGAATAATATATGGTGTTACCCTACTGTTAGAAAAATAGGACCGCGGAGCAATAAAATAAAACAAATGCAGAAACAAAACACAGAAGACACACAATACAAGAGAGACACAGATTTACGTGGTTCACCCAGTGTGGGCTACGTCCACCAGAGAAATTGCCAGGTCCTTCCTTTATTATTATCCAGCAAAATGAAGGGA
>JASDQU010308002.1:22111-65911 GCA_032191745.1 Picea mariana | reverse complement strand
CGTGGAAGAGTGTACATACTTCTGGGGTGTAAATACTTCATGGGGTATAGACACGGCTGAAAGCAAAGAACCTCTGCATCAGGAAGATAATCAGGCTCCACAACCAACACCTACCACAAGGGGTTTGACTATTTATTGTGTTGAATATTTGGTGAATAGTTTAGATTAATATTGTTTATATTAAAGGTTTCTCTTATATGTTTTATATTCATATCTTATATTTATTGGGGAACATAACATTTGGTATCAGATATATTTCTTCAGCCAAAGAAAGGAATAAAATTTTGGTTCTTTTTGTAGATTTTTTCTAGGGGAAAAAGGGGGAAACACACTTCAGACTCAATTCTGAAAATTTTCAAGTAGAATTTTCAAAAAAAAAATTGGATATTTGAATTCCTCTAAAAAAAATTACATCATTTTAAAACAAAAAAGTCGACCAAAACAGAGTCTAGGAAGTGAAGTTATCAACATTTTAAATTTGACAATTTTCAGCGTTTTTCGGGAATAACCTATGTGATTTGCACAACAAATTATTTTTAAAACCCTAGTTTTTTGTTGAAGATTTCTTCTCAAGGCAATATGTATTTTACTGGAAAAGATGATGGTCCTAGCATTGAAGAATTCATACAGTTTGAAAAGTCAATATGGACAAATTGGAAATTTTGGATAAATTGTAATTTAGTAGGTGACACGACCATCTGGTGGCAGTCATTTGATCGTAGCAAGATTTTTGCCCTCTCTGATGAACAAATTGAAAAAGTATTTTTAGATAAGTGGTCTCGTGCCAAGAGTAAGGATAAAGAAAGCACCAATGATTTATTTTCAAGTGACAACTCTATATTACAGTTCATGGTTGTATTCATAAAAAAAATGTCATTGTTTCTATTAACCCTAGTTGTGAGCAAAAATTTATCAATGTTCAGTTGGTTAATAGATTGCAAGTTCTGACAAAGAATATTCAAAGCACATAGGTTAAGGGTGAAAATGTTCAAATTTTTAAATATTTGAAGATTACCATTGATAGCTATGTGTTGCATTCTAATTTTTGTGCCATTGATATGAATGATGTGGATATTATTATTGGATATTCTTAGATGGAAACAATTGGTACAATTAACATTAATGTGGAAAAGAAGTTTGTGAAAATTTGGTACAAGAAAAGGAAATTCACATTGCATGATGTGTCTCTTAGTAAGAAAGAAGGGCCCACATGGGAAAGAAAAGAAGTTATTGTAGACTCCAAAGTTGAATCTGAGGCATAGTCTACAGAAGAACATGAAGCAAAGCCCAAGGAAGGAAACACTAAAGAATCCAAGGAGATCATTGTCTCAAAGGAACAATGTATTGCAGAGTTGAAGAAAAAAGGACCGATTCCTAAATTTGTTGCATATTTCCATCCACACCATATGGAGAAACAAAAATCATCAAGGCAGGGGCATGAGCATCAACATACTTATTATGAACTAACATGGCACCATAAAAGAAAACAAATTGTTGGGTTTTTAAATTCTTTGCACTGAAATCCTAGTCGAGGTGGATCGACTGATAGTCAAAGTTGAAGGAATCGACAACAAGATGAAGGTCGAGGTGGTTCGACCGGGTAAATTTGAAGTCAAAGATATCAACAACAAGTTGAAGGTCGAGGTGGTTCGACCGGGTAAATTTTAATTCAAAGACATTGACAACAAGTTGAATAGGTCAACCAAAAAGAGGTTGACAAACGGGCTTGTAGCAACTGACTAAAGACCAAATGAAGTTCGACTGGTAATCCGGCTTGGTAGTCGATTGTAACAAAATCCCAAGATTCATAGGATTTGTAGAAAATGATCTACACAGATCTGTAACTGTCTTTGGGAACCTTTTATTTAGGGTTTTTCATACTATAAATCCTATAAAGAAGGCATGTTGTAATGCTGTAAAGGATAATGAATAGATAATCATTAATAATCGTAGAGGTTGCTAGTCATGCAGATGTAAGCCGAATTGGCTACATGGTTGTTCTTGTGTAAATAAAGAAGGTATGATGTCAATTGTGTCTTAGGTATGGACCAAGGTTAGGAATGTAACCTTTTGTTATGAATGAATAAGATAAAAAGAGAGAAGAACGCTCAAGGAATGCTGGTATTCTTGGTTTGGGTTTCCAGGGTAAAATATTTGTGTATCATATGTTTGCTTTGCCATTTAATTTCGTGTTTAAATCTTTACTTCTCTCTTGTGCTAGGTTTAGTGTGGAAGTGTTCCTCATTTCCTAACATGTAGTATCATATCTTGGTTTAACAACTTTGGATCTGAGCTAAACCCTAGGTTCAGTAAGAGTCGTAAGTCAAAAATATTTAAATATTGTGTTAAAGAATGGTGAGAAGCTCGAGAATAGAGATCGAAAAATTCAATGGCCATAATTTTGAGCTTTGGAAGTTTAAAATTGAAGATATCCTTGTGGATAGATAATAATGGGCAAAAATTTGTCCATGTACCATTCTGATAGGTATGTCGATGAAAGAATGGGAGAAACTTGAGAGAAGGGAAAGGAGTACGATTCAAATTTGTCTTACAAATTCGGTACTACTGAATGTATTTGGTGAATATTCGTCCAAGAAACTATGAGACAAGTTGGGGAGCTTGTACCAGTTGAAATCTTTGGTAAATAAGCTATTTTTGAGAAAGAAACTATATCTTCTGAGGACGAGTGAGGGAAATTCAGTGACTGATAATTTAAATGCGTTTAATACCATTATACACCATTTATCTTCTGTGGATATTAAAATCATTGAGGAGGATAAATGTATTAGCCTATTATGTTCTTTTCCAGAATCATGGGACAAATTAGTCATGGCTATAGGGATTAATACAAACACATTAGCTCTAGAAGACGTGGTTTCATATCTACTGTTAGAAGAAATGAGAAGGAAGAACATGGAAGGATTAACCAAAGATGCATTATTGGTGAGAGGTTGACCGATTGACATAGATAAAAGTAAATTATCCAGTAGAAAGTCTAAGTTGAAGGGTAGATACAAATCCCCTATTCAGTTGACAAGAAGATGTTGGAAATGAGGTAAAGTTGTGCATTACAAAAGCAATTGCAATTCGAAGGCAATGAGAGTCAGTACAAGATCCGATGAGAAGTAGTTGAATGAGAGAAAGACGACTCCAGATAAGGGAGGCGATGTGTACCTAGTGTCAACCAATACACAATCAAATCAACATGTTTGGTTGATAGACTCATGAGAATACTATAATATGACACCATATAGAGAATGGTTCTATGAATATGAACAATATGAAGGAGGACATGTGTTCTTGGGAGATGACTTGAAAACCGAAATTATCAGACAAGGAAGAGTTTGACTGATACTGTAGGATGGGAAGAATAGTACCCTTCCAAGTGTGCTACACATTTCAGGTTTGGAAATAAACTTGATATCTATCAACAAGATGAGTGATGCAGGGGCGCACACTCTATTTTATAAGGATTCATACAAGATGATAAGAGGTGCGATGGTGTTAATGAAAGGAGTTCAGATTGGAACCCTATACAAGTTATTAGGGAATTTCGTCTCCACTGGATGCAACAACATCACTGTTCCTGAAGTCAACTCGACTCGACTTGGTCTGAGTTGATTCAAACCGACTTGACAATTCATCATAAAGTTGACCTGACTATGCTATGGCATGAGAGAATGGGACATATTGGAGAAAAAGGACTTCGAGCTATGCATAACAAATGTATGGTCGAAAATTTTCCTGAATGTAATTTAGAAGTCAAATTTTGTGAACATTGTATATATGGAAAACAAGTCGGGTGAGATTCCCATCTCAAGCGACAAGGGAAACAAGGATTCTATAGTTTGTTCATAGTGATGTGTTTGGCCCTATTTCATTGCCTTCACTTGATGGATCCCTGTATTATGTCTCCTTCATAGAATATTTTTCCAAGAAGACATGGGTATATTTCCTAAGGAAGAAATCATAGCTTTTCGAGAAATTCAAAGATTTTAAATCTCTTGTAGAAACCTATAGAGATAAGAATATTAAGGTGTTGAGAATTGACAATTGTGGTGAATTATGTGGAAAGGAATTCGACCAAATCTGCAAGCAATGTAGCATAACATGCCAAAATACCACAGCATATACCCCAAAACAAAATGGATTTGCTGAGAGAATGAACAAAACATTGATGGACAATGCAATGAGCATGCTCAGTGGTGCTGGGATCACACAAGAATTATGGGCAGAAGCAGGCGACACTGCAAAATATCTAGTGAATATGTTTCCTTCATTGGCGCTATTTGACATGACTCAACATGAGGTATGGTTTTGTAAGAAGCCTTCAGTTTCACATCTGAAACTGTTTGGATTTAATGCATTTGTGCATGTTCCCAAGGAAAAGAGAAGCAAGCTAGACAAGAAGGTAGTCAAATGTATTTTCATTGGATACAAAGAAATAATGAAAGGATATAAGCTCTGGGATCCTGCATTAAGGAAAATAGTGTACAGTCGAGATGTGGTCTTCATATAAGTCATAAGTAAGTCTGAGCCTGAAGAAATTGTTCAAATAGAGAATAATCCAGAGAAGGTGCGGTTTGAACCGAGGAACAAAGAAGATGTTTTAGATGAATTGACTGAATTAGAAGAAGAGGTGGAACAATTGAAACCAGTTGTAAGGATGTCGGAACGAGTAATAAAACCATTCAAAAGGATAATCCACCTGACTTCCATTCTGCATTCATGTTAACTTCCACCGACGATGAGCCCAAATCATTCGGAGAGGCAGTCGACTCAACAAAGGGAAAAATATGGAAGGACACTATGGTTGAAGAGATGGAATCCTTGCAAAATAATAAGACGTGGGACTTAGTAGAATTACCTAGTGGAAGAAATCATGTTGGTAGAAAATGGGTATTCAAGAAGAAGATGAATGCAGTAGGTCAAGTCGAGAAATTCAAAGCTCGACAGTTAGTGAAAGGATATTCCCAAGTCGAAGGAGTCGAATTTGGTGAGATTTTTTCTCATGTTCCATTAGAGTACTAATGTCTCTAGATGCAACATTTAATCTAGAAATATAAAAAATGGATGTAAAGACAAAATTCCTACATGGGGACCTGGAAGAAGAAATCTACATGAAACAACCTAAAGGATTTGTGGTGAAGGGAAAAAAACATTTGGTGTGCAAATTGAAAAGATCCCTTTATGTTCTAAAGAAATCACCAAGGATGTGGTACAAAATTTTTGACACTTACATCCTTATTTTGGGGTTTGTGAGAAACAAATATGATCACTACATATATTCCAAAGAAGAAGGTGGGCATTTCATATATGTAGCATTGTATGTCAATGATATGTTGCTGGTTGGAAACAACATGAACACAATAAAGTAAGTGAATAATCAACTATCCTCCAAGTTCGACACGAGGGATCTCGGTGCATTCAACTTCATTCTGGGAAGTGAGATCAAGAGAGATCGAGAAACTAGAAAGGTCTGGTTGAACTAGATGAAGTATAATGAAACAATCTTGAAACCTTTCAACAGGAAGGATTGCAAACCTATGAAGGTGCCGATTTCTATGGGAGCAAGGCTAACTGTTGAATAGTGTCCAAGGACACAAGAGGAAATAGAGGAAATGGCATGTGTTCCCTATGAAAGTACTGTTAGTAGTCTAATGTATGCGATGGTATGCACTCGACGAGACATTGCCTATGTAGTGGGAGTGTTGAGTAGATACATGTCGACACCTGGGAAGGAGCATTGGACAACTTTCAAGAGAGTATTCAGGTATTTGTGTGGGAAAAAATACTATGATATATGCTACCAAGGAAAACCTGGAGGTGATAGTGAATAAAATGTACATGGCTTTGTCGACACCGACTGGGATGGAGATCTGGATCGATGAAGGTCAACCAATGGATATGTATTCAAGATGCTCGGTGAAGAAATCAACTGGATGAGTAAGCGACAAGTAGTCATAGCCTTGTCAAAAACATAAGATAAATATATGGCATCTACTCATGGAAGTAAAGAAACAGTATGGATGCAAAGGTTGTGTCCATGAATTGAGTTTGAATAGAGAGATATGAAGATAAGTCGCGATAGTCAAAGCACAATATTTCTGGAAAATAACCCAACTTATCATTCTAAGACTAAGCACATTGATGTAGAATACCATTTCGTGAGAGACATGGTGGAAATCAACAAGGTGTTGCTGGTGAAAGTAGACACGAAAAACATAACATACTTTTTAACCAAGTCTGTGAGTGCTGTGAATTTCTCTTGGTGTAGAGAGTCAATGGGTATTGCTATCTTGGGTCTATGAACGAGAGTTCAAAGATCTATTGGTTTCAACAAAGAAAACAACAAGTGGGAGAATGTTGGGTTGTTATATTCTTTGTAGTGAAATTATAGTTGATGTGGATTGAATGACAATCAAATTCGAAGGAATTGAAAATAAGATGAAGGTCGAAGTGGTTCGATCGGGTAAATTTGAATTTGAATATATCAACAAGAATTCGAAGGTTGAGGTGGTTCGACCGGGTAAATTTGAAGTCGAAGAAATCAACAACAATTCAAAGAGGTTAATCTATAAGAGGCCGACATGCAAGATTGTGGGAACCCACTAAAGATCAAATGAAGGCTGACTGGTAGTCGAATGGAAATCTGACTTGGTAGGTGACTATAACAGAATCCCAAGATTCACGTGATTTGTAGCCAATGATTTGTGTGGATCTGTAACCATATTTGGGCGAATTTTCTTTAGGGTTTTTCCTGCTGTAAATCCTATAAAGAAGTTGTGTTGTAATCCTGTAAAGGCTAATGAATAAATAATCAATAATCATAGAGGTTGCTAGTCATGCAATTGTAATCCAAATTGGCTACATGGTTGTTCTTGTGTAAAGAAAGAAGGTATTATGTCGATTGTGTCTTAGGTGTGGACCATGGTTAGGCATGTAACCTTTTATTCTGAATGAATAAGAAAATAAGAGAGAAGAACACTCAAGGAATGTTGGTTTTCCCGGTTTGGGTTTCCAAGGTAAAATATCTATGTACTATGTGTTTTCTTTGTCATTTATTTTCTTGTTTAAATATTTCTTCCTCTCTTCTACTAGGTTTACTGTGGAAGTGTTCCTCATTTCCTAACACCAATCAAGAGGTGCATGGAGGAATACCAACACTACATGATGATATTCGGATAGAGAAACCATCCCGTGGCACCAAAAATGTGATAAGAATCAAGATCATGGTGGAAAGGCAGTATTTGGACATCATGTTCATCTTCCATTAGGATGGATGGATGGTTGTACTTGGTACCAATTGACTACACTACATAGCTGGTCACATTGTATGGTTTCTTTCCGTGTTTCAAGGATGAAACATGCGAAGGGGAATGGAATGTAGTATATCTAGGGAGGTAATATGGGGTACCTAGGGAGGTACCCAATGGGAATGTGGTTATGTATTATTATGTATGGAGGCCAATTCTAGTAAATAAGGCCCATGTAACAGTGTGAACACAATAAAGGTGAGAAGGTTTACTAGAAGGTTCCACCTATAAGAATATTCCTTCTCTAAAATGTTCTTAGGAGATAGAGTAGGTGTTATATAAAGAAGTGTAACCAATGTATTGGAGCACAGTGAAGTATATTGTTATTGTATCAAGTAAGGATTTCTTGAGGAGTGCATTCCTTCCATAAAGAATAATATATGGTGTTACCTTACCACAAGGGTTTTGACTATTTCTTGTGTTGAATATTTGGTGAATTATTTGATTTTTTATTGTTGATATTAAGAATTTCTCTTATATATTTTGTATTTAGATCTTAGATTTATTGGGGAACATAATACGATAATACGATGATGATCACACTTTAAATCACAGTAATTAATACCAAATATGCAAAATTCAAATAATACACACCAAATTAGGGAGAAATTAAGGTCAATATATAATACTTCATATATGGTATGTCCTACTCCTAAAATATATGCTAAACAATTTGAAAATGGCATCAATGAGTCCTATGAAGAATTCGGTTAAAATCAATTAACTATGTTAAGAGATTTACAATCTAGATGATAAGACGTTGGTGACACTAGTCTAAAAAGTTGTCCACTACATAGAACACAACAACTATGATGATGATCACACTTGTGACAATTTTATTAATATCACATGCAAAAATTAGATAATGCGCACCAAGTTGGGGAGAAATTAAGGTGGATATACAAAACTTCAAATGTGATAGGGAATACTGAAGAACATGTTAAACAATTTGAAAATGTTGCAATGACGTTTTAGGAGAAATGTATTAACTACATTAAAATACTCCCAATATTGGTGATCATATGTTGGTGAGAAATCTTAAAAGTGTTCATCATAACATTAATATAATAGACACTAGCAACCGCATTTGAGGAATTAGTTGGTCTCATATGATATGAGGAGACAAAGAAAAAGTATAAGGACAAAATTTCTAATAGTTCTCTAACAACAATATGAAAATAGAAAGGGAAGTGGACAAATAATGTAAGGGGTGGCAATAGGAATAGAACCACATAAGAAAATATTACTATTTTGAGAATCCTATTAATTAAGAGGGGGTGAAATAATGGAAAAGCAATTAGGAATTTTGTGGAAAATAACAAAGAAAGTAGAGTTTGTACATCAAATATAAAAAAATAACAAAACACTAGTTAGTACATACATAGATTCAAGGGAAAACAAGCATAAGACTAATTGGACTAATAGTTGGACTAATTCAAGCTACTCGATGAAAGAAATATAATAAGAGGTTTTCAATTTTGGCATATTGAAAGGAAGATAGCATATTGAATGTCTTATATGTACCTAGGTTGAACCATGATTTTATTATTGTAAATAAAATGGATAAGCAAAACCTAAAGGTGGAATCTGGTGTTAAGAAGTGTCTTAGAAAGGATGAGAGTAAGGTGGTTACCATTAGAACAAAAAAAAAAGGCATTTATATACTTGATACTTTTATAGGTGGTTCAAAAGAAATTGTTGCTGAGAGTAAGGTAGTTACCATTAGAACAAAAGTAAAAAGACATTTATATACTTGATACTTTTATAGGTGGTTCAAAAGCAATTGTTGCTGAAGCAAAACACAAAGTTGGTATGGAATAAGCAATATAGCCACTTGAATTATTCATATTCAAGTGTTTTGAACAAGAATGCATGGATTGCATGTGATTGGAGAAGGGAAAGATTCTATGAGGCATGTGTTGCAAATAAAAAACATAATGAGAGTTTTTAAATTCTAAAGTGGAAGGCCATAGAGACATCAATGGTAATGTGAAAACAAAAGTTAATAGTTGGATCTATGTATTTCATGACCTTAATGATTAACGTTTCCAATAAAATCAACGTGTATTTAAGGAAAAGTTACCAATGTTTATACAATTATAATACTTGACACCATTCATGCACACATGGAAACTTGGATCTTATATTCATAAGATAAGAAAATTCTTTACAAATAAATTATACATAATTATACTATGTTTAGATAAAGACACGAGCTTCAAACAAAGAAGAAGCTCCAACACAACATAAATAATTGAACTTGCAGATTTAGAATCTTACAAATATTTTATGTCTCAATAGGCATGCATACCTAGACCTAAGACTCTAGATTCACTCCCCAACTTGATACCAGTTTATTCATAATTTCAAATGAGGTTAGGAGCCTCCTTATAAACATTTTCTAACTAGTCATCAATTAGGGTGAACTAGCATTTGTGAGTCCTCAATATTTGGCATGTCGGCCAATGCATGAAAATAGATTCCTACAGAAAGTGGGTTAGTGGGGAAAGCATTGATTATCTCGTCCCATGAGAGGATAGGCCATAAGGGGACCACTTTCCTTACACACTACAAACTAATGGTTGACAAACTTGTATTATGACAAACATATGTGGTTACCACACAAGAATCTATAGATTTTAACTTTGTACAATAAATTAATGCAAATGGATTCTTAATAAAAATATAAAAGATATGATGGCACACACACACACACACATTACACAGATATTTTACCCTGGAAACCCAAGAAAATCGACAACCTGTTTAGAGCCACACCTCTAATATTCTATTCATCATCTTCTTCATTGTTTACAATACAATATATATAGTATCCCGCGACATCTAAAACCACTAATTCATTGATATAGATTAGTCAACAACCCTAATTCCTTAAACATAATTAGAAAACAATCGGTGAAAACCATGTGCCAAAAAACTACTAAAACTGGATGCAAAAAACACCAAAAAAATTAAATTTTCAGGGGCGCTGCCCCTGAACCCTCACACAAGGGGGATCCCTCCCCCCATGAAAATGCCACAGATAGGGGGGGTCTACCCCCCTGTCACCCTCAAGTAGGGGGGCTACACCTCCCTTGAAATCCCCATGTCAAGGGGGACAACACCTTCCCCCATGACCCCCTCGCATGCCCTGCACAACATGAACACTGGGTCTAGTCATGCAAAGAATATAACATATAACCAACATTCTCCCACTTGCTATTTTCTTCACATGGAGGGTGTTACAAGTTTACATAGTCAACAATACATGGCAAAAATTCACATATATTCTCTACACCAAGAGAACTTGTGAGTGCTCACATAATTTTTTAATGAATCTGCAACATTCTCCAAAGTGCCCACCTTCATCAACAACACCTTCTTTTCTTCAACCATGTATCTCACAAAATGATACTAAACATAAATATCCTTTGTCTTTGAATGATAAACTAGGTTCTTCTCTAGAAATATTGCACTCTAACTGTCACAATCTATCATTACAACTTGTTGTACCAACCCAATGCCTATACACAATCTATGTAACCATACTACTTCCTTTTTTGCATGAGTGGCTACAATGAATTTATCTTATGTAGTTGAGAGTGCCACTACAAATTATCTTTTTCTCATCCAACTGATTGCTACTCCAAACAATTTAAACACATACCCACTTGTAGATTTTCTGCGATCCAGATATCTAGCCCAGCCTGCATCAACAAACCCATGTCTATCCAATTCTCTGTCCAATATTGGTCTTCCTTGGTAGCACAACCCATAATTCATAGTGCCACATGAATACGCGAAAACCTTCTTTAATGCTATCCAATTCTCCTTCCTTGGTTTTGACATATACCTACTCAAAACTCCCATTGCATGTGTAATGTCCAATCTAGTACATACTATTGCATACATCAAATTTTCAACTGCACTTGCATATGGAACATAGGACATGTCCTCTTTCTCTTCTTGTGTCTTGGGACACTGGCCCACAAATAACTTTACACCTACAAGAATAGGAACCCTGACCGATTTACATTCCTACATATTAAACCTCTGCAATATCGTCTTGACATATTTTCTCTGATTTAACTTGAGTTTCCTATTTTCCCAATCTCATTTAATTTCCATGCCCAAAATGAAATTTGCAGTGCCAAAATCCTTCACGTCAAATTCAGAGGACAACTGAGTTTTCACATCCTGGATAATCTCCTTGTCATTTCCTATCAATAACATATCATCCACATACAAGACTGAATAAATGAGATTATCATCGATTAATTTGAAATACAAACAATGATAAGATTTGCTCCTTGTGAAGCCAAGTCCCAACATACAAGTATCAAATTTTTGATACCACATCCTTGGTGATTGATTTAACCCATACATGGACTTTTTCAGCCTACATACTAGCTCTTTCTTTCCCTTCATTGAAAATCCTTTTGGCTGCCTCATAGAAAATCCTTTTGGATGCTTCATGTATATTTCTATTTCCACAACCCCATGTAGGAATGTTGTCTTCACATCCATCCGTTCTACTTGTAAATCAAATGAAAAAAAAACAAATAAAATAAATCTATTGTAAGTTAACTTGGAAAAAGGAGAAAAAAATTCACCAAAGTCATTTCCCTCTACCTGGGAATAACCTTTTGCTACCAACCGAGCTTTGTGTTTCTCCACTTTGTCTTCTGCATTTATCTTCTTCTTTGTGATACCCCAATTTTGAGTCCCCATATTAAATAATGTATTTTGTTTATTTGATGAAAGGATAGAGCACCCAAACAATTAAAAGAGGTTGGAGTTCCTAGGAAATGTAATGCTTTGATCATCACTAAGAATAAAATACATCACTGGCTGCTAGACAGATAAGGAAAATAGTTATAGGGGGATATGATTCCATGAGAGAGGGGGATTAAGGGGACAAGTATTTGTTTTATATTTTATTTACCCTTTTTAGTTTTAATGGAGAATAGCAATTACATGAGCTTCTTGGGGGAAAGCCATAAGGTTATTTAATTCAAAGAAATATATAAACCCATCTTTGGGCTATTTGGGAGTTCACACTCTTCATTCCGTTCTCTCTCTCCATTCACTCTTTCACCCATTCATTATTCCTCATTCATTTTTATATTGGATTGGAAAAGAAAAATGAATTATTGGAGAGGAACCATCATTTTGTTGGCTGTAGTAATTGCTGGTGTATTCCAGCCATGAATTGCTGCATGTATGTTTGAGATGGATGGGCATGTGCTAAACTTTGCTCACAACTGAAAATCCTGAGAATCCCAACATGGAGATTCTTGACCAGATGCATTGGAGCCCTGGAAGGAGGTGGACATCATGAGGGACTGCATGGAAGAGAATGGGGTCCATTCTCTTAGGTTGTGTAGGTTAGAGAGAAGAGAGCCGGTGTACATTAGAGTGTTATGTGTTGAGAAACATGTGAGAGCTTGAGTGCTGACTGGTTTGGGATGCCGAGTGACACCCTGGAACCATCCGTGTGGATTGATAGCCTCGACTCGGGGGTGACATGTTGTTGAGATTTAGAATAACAATGTCTATGGTTGGGTGGAACGTTCTTTGTCTACAACTAGTTGGTGATTGGTTTTAATAAAGATAAGTGATCTTGTTATGTGTTTCTCTACTTGTGTATTTATATTTGCTGTATAKTAATTATTATATCTGAGATTCATTTTTATAATATTCTTTCTTGCTGATTATTGCTGTGCATGACATATTTTCCATTTATTTTATGATGTAGTATAGATCTTGATGATTGCATGTGAGTCTTTCATGCTTCTTTATTAATTAAATTCCATAAGAAATTCTAAATCAGTTTTGAAGTGTTTAATTTTAAATAGCATGACCAGCCTGTGGGTGCCTTGGTATGTTACAGATTTGTATCAGAGCCTCTGGTTCAACACCATATTGGTATGGGCCAGAACTAGTGCGAATTTGACAAATTCGCTGTTGCAGATTTGTCTATGACGATTTTGATGGGGGGAATGGAAAAGAACAGAAGTGAAATCCCCAAATTTTAAGAAAATTTCAAATATCACTGCTTCAAAGTAGTCAAAGAAGTGATTTATGGCGTTGATCTGCAATTGCAGAGTTGAATTTAGCCTTGGAATTCGAATTCCTGTGGGTTTCATGGTGACCGTGTAGTTTTGTGGACCAACGACCTAGATTAATTTGACTCGGAGAATCAACGATCGAGATTTAGTGTAGAGGGTCGGAGTAGGGAATTCCAAAAATTCCTTCGGGAAGGAAATGTCGGAAAAGACTTGGAGTTGGGCATGAGGTGGAGTCCAAAGAGAGGAGTCCGATGACACGATCCCGAAACAACAAGAGCTGTAAGATTAGTCGGATCCATTCTTTGACGTAAATATCTTGGAAGGATGGATTCAGAAGGTTTGAATTCAGACATAAGTTTGAAGTCCGAAGAAGAGAAGCCCGATGGCAGAAGCCCAAAATAATGAGAGCCATTATATCAATTAAGATCATTCTCGACTGCCAGATCTCGTGGAGATGTTCTTTCATAAAAGTGTTTTTGAAAGAGCTCGTTCAAAAGAGTTCCGATAAAGTCAGTCCGACTGAGGTAAYCAATAAGTAGTTTTAGACCTCAAGATGATCGTGGCCATTGATTGAAATGATTTTTGACTGTATGATCTATTAGACAAGCATGTTGTCTTGGAAAGGCTGAGGGATGATGCGAATTCCACGTATGCCACCACATTAGCATGCCATATCATAGGATATGTCATCAAGAGTGAATGAATTAGAGAATTCCATGTGGCAGCTGAGTGCATGGATTTTGGAAGAATGGTTTCTGAGAGTCCTCGAAAGGAGGTTGTCAGAGGGTTCATTCATGAGTGTTTTCGATGAGCTAGTATGATAGAGTGAGCCTGATAGGCTATCAAAGTTCGAAAGGGAAAAGGAACATGGAAAGTTGTGTTTTCCGATGGAGGTTTTCCGACGAGATGAGTCCAATAATGTTTCAGACCATAGTAGTTCGAAAGAATATCAATGGTCTAGATCTCTTCCAAATTGAGTTTAACGGTGCAGATCGTCGAATAAGCAAAACTGTCCATCAGTTAAAAAAAAACCTAGTCTGAAGCAATTTTCGCATTTTGTCCATAACTAGAGCATATTAATTCATATGGAAATAAAAATTATGGGTTTTGTCTATAGAGGTGATATCTACTAAAATTTCAGAGAGGGTCATTGTCCATTTCTTCTTGGATTTGCGAGAAATTGTGAAATAATGGTTTTTAAAGATCTGGGTCCAAATCATTGGCATAAGTCCACACTAATCTTAAATTCATGGAGAAAGTCTAGAAAAATGACACAAAAATAATCCACAAAGGCACTGAATAAATACTAAAGGGATTCGAATGGGGATGCTGAAATAGGCCAAAATCCACTATTCTCGGCCACTTTTTTGGGATTTTTGATATTTTCGGAGGAGGAAATGTGACCCTCGATCACAAAAATAAAAAAATGATTTACTCAACATTTTATACACCCATCAAGACAAACAAATTCTCTGTAGTGAAAATTTTCTAGAAGTGCACAGATTGAGAGATAGTTAGTTTTGCTAAAAATTCTAAGTCTCRAAAAATGGGTAAAAAAGAGAAAAATGGTCATTTCCAGATTGTTGCAGCTTTTTACTGGAGCATAATATTAAAAATATGAGAGTTTTTATGAATTAACTGTCATTATTTTTATCTATGCCTCCTATAAAATTTTCTTTAGTTCTTGACATATTTGTTTCTGTAGTTGATTGAAATTGGCATTTCAATAAAATTACACCAGTGGAGAAAATGCACAAATGGGGTGAAAGTGGATTTTTCAGGAAGCCATAACTTTCATCTTATATATCATTTCAGGGCATGCGTATAGTTGTTGCAAATATGATTCATAGGAGAGTAACTTAGAATTATTAGAATTTGGAGAATTGTGATATAAATATTCATAATTTGAGTAGAAAAAGGACCTATAGCATTAATTGACAAATTTTTATGATATGCACATTTCTAACAAAAATAGGTGCTTGCACATTTTGCAGAATTAGGGGGTATAAACATATCAGTTCAGGATAAAAATGCATATTCAAAAAATGGAGGAAGGAGAGGGAGCCTTCAGTCATGATAAAGAATCCTAAGGACAAAATATCAGTGCTGGTAATGCAGAGACATAATCAAATAGATACAAGGACAGAGGGGAGAAAGAAACATTAATAGAGACTATGAGAAGTTCTAGAATATAAGTACAGAGAAATGAAGTAGACAATGAAAGGCTGATAAGAAAACACAATCAGATAATTTCTCAAGTAATGCATAGCCTAAATCAGTTGTAGAGGAAAGCATGGAATGGATCAAACTCAAGATGAGAGGAAGAAGACATATATCATGAAAGAAGAGATAACTAAAGAAGAGCTCCTTATTCAAGAAATGCTAGCATAACTCATATAAATCACTCACCTCCTTAAGAAGGAAATTTTATCCATATGAAGATTCCATAATTAGTCTAGAGGTGTCTCTTTTTAGGCACCAAAGAAGAAGACATGAATTTGATGGTTTGCAAGGAGAGTTAAGGAATATTAAGACACCATCATTTGATGGTGAAAGATAAAGGGAAGATGATACTAAGGCCTGGTTTCTTGGAATCAAGAAGTATTTTCAGTTGCACAATTACTCATCTAACCTAGAAGCCAGAATTTCCACCTACCATTTGTATGGAAAAATTTCTATGTGGTGGGATCAACTTAAGCAAGTTGAGGACATAAATGAGAGTAGGATCACTTGGAAGAAATTCAAGATATATTTTCAGAAGGAGTACCTTTCAGAGCACTTCTATGACAGTAAAATGCAATATTTCTTTGAACTTAGGTTGAGTAACATGACCATGGTAGAGTATAAAAGGAAGTTCTTGGGATTGCTAAAGTATGTGGGGTTTATAATGGATGAGAAGGTGAAAATACAAAGGTTTTTGAATGGAATTACTTTATTTTGTAAATAGAATATTAAATATGACGAGCCTAGGAATTTGAATGAGACCATCAGGAAGGATAAGTACCTATATGAGAAAGGAAAGGGTAAGAGTCTTTGTAGAAATCTTGGAAGGGTAAGAAGAAAGAGAAGTATGATTAGAGAAATAAAGGATTCAAACCTCCTTTCAACAGATATAGCCCAAATAAAAATCAACATGACGAACTTGCTAAGGATGAATCCAAGAGAGAAGACTCATTTGGAAAAAGGGGAAGACCACCAATCTAATGTTGGGGATGAAAAGAAGATCACCTCTACAAATATTTTCCTCACAAAAAAGACAAAGTGAAGACCGTGCACAACATCCAAGAGGCTAAAACAATAAAATAAATGGGCATAATATATCCAACCTTAGATGATCGATAAGTAGATTACCAATCCAATATGATCGAGGTGGAATGTAAGATAATTAATCAACCTGTTTCTATTTTAATTGATTCAGGAGCAAGCCATTATTACATTGATCCTAAAACAATGGATAGATTACATTTTGAGAAAATTCAACTTGAAAAATCAAGTTTGGTTCATCTAGCCACTGGAACCAAAAGAAGGATCATTGAGATGGTCAGAGGTTGTCCCATAAGTCTTAACATAGTGAATAGTAGTTATGATCTAAATATTATACCATTGGGATCTTATGATATTATAATTGGAATGGATTGATTGGAAAAACATCATGTTGTCTTACATTGTCATAAAAAAACATTTACATGTATTCATGAAGAAGGAAAACAAAGCATTGTGAAAGGAATTCCAAGACCCATTTCTATAAGGGAGATTTCAATCTTACAACTGAAGAGATATTTTAGGAAAGGATGTCAATTGTATGCAACCCATGTGTTAGAATATGAAAGATGTGTGCCCGTTGAAAATACCCTTGTCACCCAACCATAGGCTGAAGCCACCCTCCGAGCACCTTAACCTTGACAGAGAATCACTTTGGAAGAAAACCCTAGGCTAGATAGCCAAACAAAGGGTAGCGCACCTTTCCCCAAAGATAACGCATGACAAAGAGCTGGCAAATAGTCCAAACCCTAGTCAAGAGATAGTCCAAGCGTAACTGCTAGCTGCAGTAGCTGCAATGACAACTCTCCTCCAAACCTGCACATAAACTGGGCAACTGCAATGCGCACAAGATTGGGCACTGAAATTCGGAGACTGCCTACCAGAATGAGAACTGGCCTCCTATATTTATACTAATTCTGGCTAACTGCCTGGGTCGACTTCTTATTTTGGGTATCTGTCTGTTTAGTATATATTATTATTTCTGGTCGACTTCTTCTCTTGTAGGCTAATAACCTAATATAAATTATCTTCTTGAGCCGACAAGTCTTCTAGGGTTATTATCCAACTCATTAGGGTTTCTTTTTGCTTCCTGAAGTATTCTATCCTTTTCAGGTTTACACGTGGAGGTAAATACGTCCCGCAACTACCATAATATCAACACTCCCTCCTAGCTAGGGAGGTATTACAGGTAATGGTCTTTGAGCACAAAACATACCATTCACCTGGTAGCATCAACATAGTTATATAGACTAGATCATGAGCACCATCATCATCATCAACTGCATCATCTCTTGAAACCATACTCTATCTGAGTAATCAGACATGATGGTCACTCCACAGAGTGATACAAGAGCCATTCTTCTAATCTAGAAGAGTAAATGTTCTGAACCATTTTCTGTCTAGAAAATCTCTGTTCATCATTCATCTGGTCGATAATTATTTCCAATAAACTGCTTGATAGTCTTCAAGGCAGTCAGAACAAAATAGAACACAGCTGTGTCTATCCATAGTAGTACATAACTACAATCCAGTGGTACACTACCACACCAAGTAGAAAACAAGTACTTGATCAGTAACGTATAGTCACGAACAGTGGAACACATCCACCACAATAGTATACATCTACTATCATACAATCTTCATAACAATCATCTGATATCAACCTACACAGAAATAATGTTATGATATGAACTGAATCATCTAGGCCAATCTTTCACTCATGTCTGTGAGATATGAAAGAATATCTGCCCTCAGAGTAGAACAATGAGATATTTGGACTATACTTCTCAAGAAAAGAAGAATAACTGTCCTTTCTTCTGAACCTGGACCATTACCCACTCTGGTCCACTCTTCCTACAATAATCAAAGTGCACCTTGGAGAGAATGTATAAACCCTAAGGAATGCCTGTCCCTGATTGCTGAGCCTGGACCACTCCCCACCCTGGGCCATTCCTCCTACACTAATCAAAGTGCACCCTGGAGAGAATGTGTAAATGCTAAGGAATCACTGTCCGGACCATTTCCCCTGTTAACCACAAGAGGAAAATATTTTCCTATATCAACATCCAAAGCAGACCATTCCTCATGTTAACCACAATGAGAAATTGCTGTCCGACGAGGTGGGCCAGTCTTCTTGAG
The DNA here is from genome assembly GCA_032191745.1 of Picea mariana. Classification (NCBI taxonomy): domain Eukaryota; kingdom Viridiplantae; phylum Streptophyta; class Pinopsida; order Pinales; family Pinaceae; genus Picea; species Picea mariana. The sequence continues at coordinate 47,124 of JASDQU010308002.1, read as the reverse complement.
TAACCCTCAAGAAGAGAGACTGCCCTAGATCACTCCCCATGTTAACCACAATGGGAAGTTGCTGTCTATGATACATCATCAATCTGGACCATTTCCCATGTTAACCACAATGGGAAATCATTGTCCATCATAAATTTCCATCCACTTTCCGAACATGAAAGAATCTGTCCAAGCTGGACTATTTTTCAATCTTGAAAATGAATGTTCTCAATAATATTTTCAGTGCTCCCTCCCAACCTGGGAGTCATCTCTTCCTTTTTCAATAAGGAATTCATCTCCACGAGCTCTAGCTTGAGTATGCAAACTCTTTCATCTTGTATAGAAGCTTTTACCAAAATGTCTGCTTATCTACTCATCTGTGGAGATATGTATTGGAGAACCACTTTCTCCTTTCTAGACATCATCACGGATAATGTAATGCTTGACTTCAAATGTACTTTGGTCTGGAACACTGGTTTTCTCTGAAGGATTCATGTAGCTCTGATCAATAGAGTATATCATTGTTGGAAAACTGGAACATATCCATGTGGCACTTCTTCTGTCATCATGAGATCTGATCTACCAAGTAATCATCTTGATACAATATCTCTGTTATAAAAAATCTTCACCATGCTTTTGCTTTGCAATGGAGGTTCTCCACCAAGTTGTCTTCTTCTGTCTGCATGGAAGGGTCTCTTTTTGGTATGCCTCAAAGTCTTGATGTTTCTCTTCATACGCTCTTTATTCAATTTCTCTGGAGAACATTCTTTGCATTCATTTGATGTAGAACTCCAACTCATGGATGTTGTGGATGATATAATGACTCATGTAGAGATAAGTCTGGTTTGATGGAACAAGTAATCATCATAGTGTTCTCCCTCCATCTAGGAGAACCTCTAGTTCTAGATCTCACAATGCTTTCATTCATAAGTCTTCCATACACTGTTCTTTATCACGACTTTCAGTTCTTCTGCTTGATTGCTTTTAGTGAGTTCATATCAGGCTGGTAATCTTGTGATTCTTGATACAATGACTAGTTGTTCTGGTTTCTCTTTCTTTCTTGGAATCTTCATGTTCTTCCTCATGTTTTTCTTTATCTTTTGGGTCCATGGAGTTTCTTATAGATTCCATGCCCTAGAGATTCCACTTCTTCCTTTCATCATAGGATCACGGATCTGGATGGACAACCAGGGATACTTTAAGGCTTCTCTTCAAATAAGACTTCTTCTAAGATTGAACTGAACACATACTGTCTTTCATGGTTACTACCATGGATATCTACTTCATCATCTTCAATAGATCATAGGATTAGCTCCCTCCTAATCCTTGCTTCATGTAAGAGTGCATATAATTGGCTGCCTCTGTCTAACATAGTCCACGCTTCCATATGCATCCTTATTGTCTTCTACAATATACAATTGGTTCTCTTGTCTAACAGATTCCACGTTTCCATCTTGTTGTCTTCTACAAAACGTCATAAGTATTTTTCCAATTTCCACTCAATTGCTGACTTCTTTTTGTCTTTGCTTCTTCTAAGTCTCTTCATGATTGATTCGGCTTATCTTGCAATAGCTTCCACATGATTTGTATTTCATCCTTTCATGTGTATTATCTAATGATATCCATTCTTATCTTGTTGTTCTTCCATAGGTATAGTTCTTCTTGGAACACATTATCTTCCAAAAGATAGATATACAAGATATGTATAGAGATGATGCAAACAAGATATGTACAAGAAATAAGAAGAGTATTGTTACCTTTTGGAGAAGAAGTCTCTTTCATCCTGCTTAGTCTTCTTTGTAGGTTCCTTTTCTTCAGCAATTGATGCTTCATGTTTCTCCTTCCTTTTCCTTAGCTTGGGACAATGATTCTTGTAGTGACCATGCTTTTGATAGTTGAAGCATTGTATTTCTAAAATGTCTTTGTCTTGATTTGGCTTCCTCCTTGAACCAAACTTCCTTTTGTTCCTGAAATTCTTGAATCTTGCTGTGAAGGCTTGATCATCGTACTTATTTTGGGGTTTCTCTTTTGCACTGATCCTTGATTTTTCTTGAGTAGAGCAAGTCCAAAGTTCTTCAAATGTTGGATACTCCTTCCTTGTGTTCATGCTTGCAACAAATGCATCCCACGTCTTGGGAAGACCATTGAGTACTATGTTTACCAATTCCTTCTTTGATATGATCTCTTCAATAGCTTGTAGTTGATCTCTTAACTGAGATATCTTCACAAAATATGATGTTATGCTATCATCATCATTCATCTTCATGTCACATAGCTCATTTTTTAGACTCATTACTTGTCCATTGTTTCTGACAAAGAAGAGGTTTGTTAGGGCATCGTTCATCTTCTTCGATGAGTCAAGATGGGAGATGTAGGATATCAAGTGGTCTTTGATAGAATCCACTATGATACTCATGGCATTGATGTCACTGTATTTGAACTTCTCCACAGCTGCAATGTTCTGCGGTTCCTTCTCTTTCCCTTCTTCAATCTCTGGTTTCACGATCTTTCCTTTCATGATATCCAACACTTTATTCTTGGAAAGGATGAGATCAATCCTTGTCTTCTACGCTCTGAAGTTAGAAGCTCCATCTAACTTGCTCTCTGACTTTATAGAGTGAGTCATGGCTGCTTTTACTAGGTCAAACCCTAGATTTGACCACAAACTCAAACTTGACATCTTGGCTTGTTGAGAGTACTGGGAGATGTGCTAGGCTAGGGCACACTGATCTATCCAAAGATTAGGTCAATCCCTTCACTTAAGGTGCCTCAAAAAGAGGATTAGGGTTTCTGCAACTAGTCCTGCTAGTAACCCTAGCGGCAATGTCTTGGAAGCTGCTTCTGCTAGTAACCCTAGCGGTAGTTCCTCAATGAGCTAAATATCCTAGCGGCTATGTTTCCTTCCAGCGTTTAGAGTGAATGAAGGTGGTGTGGGCCCATAAACTGTTAGAATATGAAATATGTGTGCTCATTTTACCATTGACAATACCCTTGTCTCCCAACCATAGGCTGAAGCCACCCTTCGAGCACCTTAACCTTGACAGAGAATCACTCTGGAAGCAAACCCTATGATAGATAGCCAAACAAAGGGTAGCACACCTTTCCCCAAGGATAGTGCATCACAAAGAGTTGATCAGATAGTCCAAACCCTAGTCAAGAGATAGTCCAAGCGTAACTGCTAGCTGCAGCAGCTGCAACGAAAGCTCTCCTCCAAACCTATGCAGAAACTGGGCAGTTGCAGTGCACACAAGACTGGACACTGTAATTCTGAGACTGCCTGCCAGAATGAGAACTAGCCTCCTGTATTTATACTAATTCTGGCTAACTTCATGGGCTTACTTCTCATTCTAGGTATCTGTCTATTCAGTATATATTATTATTTCTGGCCGAATTCTTCTCTTGTAGGCTAATAACCTAATATAAATTATCTTCTTGAGCTGACAAGTCTTCTAGGGTTATTAGCCAACTCATTAGGGTTTCTTCTTTCTTCCCAAAGTATTCTATCCTTGTCAGGTTTACACGTGGAGGTAAATACCTCCCACAACTACCATAATATCAACACCATGTGGAGGATCCAGAGAAGACAAAAGGGCCAAGCCTTGAAGATTTTTCAGTACTGCAAGAGTTTGAAGATGTATTCCAAGAAATACTAGGGTTTCCACCAAAGAGGGAGATGGATTTCTCTATTGAATTAGTACTAGGAGCTGCCCCAATATCAAAAACACCTTACATAATGAGTACACCAGAAATAAAGGAATTACAAATGCAACTGTAAAAATTGTTGAAGAAAGGGTACATACATCCAAGTGTTTCAACTTTGGGAGCACCAATACTCAACATTTTATACACCCATCAAGACAAACAAATTTGGTGTCGTGAAAAGTTTCTAGAAGTGCATAGATTGAGAGATAGTTAGTTTTGGTAAAAATTCTAACTCTCGAAAAATGGGTAAAAAAGAGAAAAATGATCATTTTCAGATTCTTGCAGTTTTTTACTGGAGCATAATATTAAAAATATGAGAGTTTTTATGAATTAATTGTCATTATTTTTATCTATGCCTCCTATAAAATTTTCTTTAGTTCTTGACATATTTGTTTCTGCAGTTGATTGAAGTTGGCATTTCAATAAAATTACACCAGTGGAGAAAATGCACAAATGGGGTGAAAGTGGACTTTTCAGGAAGCCATAACTTTCATCTTAGATATCATTTCAGGGCATGCGTACAGTTGTTGCAAATATGATTCATAGGAGAGTAACTTATAATTATTAGAATTTGGAGAATTGTGATATAAATATTCATAATTTGAGTAGAAAAAGGACCTGTAGCATTAATTGACAAATTTTTATGATATGCACATTTCTAACAAAAATGGGTGCTTGCACATTTTGCAGAATTAGGGGGTATAAACATATCAGTTCAGGATAAAAATGCATATGCAAAAAGCCTTCAGTCATGATAAAGAATCCAAAGGAAAAAATATTAGTGTTGGTAATGTAGAGACATAATAAAATAGACACAAGGGCAGAGGGGAGAAAGAAACATTAATAGAGACTATGAGAAGCTCTAGAATATAAGTACAGAGCTATGAAGAAGACAATGATAGGCTGGTAAGAAAACACAATCATATAAATTCTCAAGTAATGCAAAGCCTAAATCAATTGCAGAGGAAAGCATGGAATGGATCAGAATCAAGATGAGAGGAAGAAGACATATATCATGAAAGAAGAGATAACTAAAGAAGATCTCGTTATTCAAGAAGTGCTAGCATAACTCATATAAATCACTCACCTCCTTAAGAAGGAAATTTTATCCATATGAAGATTCCATAATTAGTCTAGAGGTGTCTCTTTTTAGGCACTAAAGAAGAATACATGAATCTGACGGTTTGCAAGGAGAGTTAAGGAAGATTAAGCCACCATCATTTGATGGTGAAAGATAGAGGGAAGATGATACTAAGGCTTGGTTTCTTGGAATCAATAAGTATTTTCAGTTGCACAATTCCTCATCTAACCTAGAAGCCAGAATTGCCACCTACCATTTGTATGGAAAAATTTCTATGTGGTGGGATCAACTTAAGCAAGTTGAGCACATAAATGAGAGTAGGATCATTTGGAACAAATTCAAGATATATTTTCATAAGGAGTACCTTTCAGAGCACTTCTATGACAATAAACTGCAATATGTCTTTGAACTTAGGTTGGGTAACATGACCATGGAAGAGTATAAAAATAAGTTCTTGGGATTGCTAAAGTATGTGGGGTTTATAATGGATGAGAAGGTGAAAATAAAAAGGTTTTTGAATGGACTTACTTTATTTTGTAAATAGAATATTAAATATGACGAGCCTAGGAATTTGACTGAGACCATCAGGAAGGATAAGTACCTATATGAGAAAGGAAAGGGTAGAGAGTCTTTGTAGAAATCTTGGAAGAGTAAGAAGAAAGAGAAGTCTGATTAGAGAAATAAAGGATTCAAACCTCCTTTCAACAGAAATATCCCAAATAAAAATCAACATGACCAACTTTCTAAGGATGAATCCAAGAGAGAAGACTCATTTGGAAAAAGGGGACGACCACCAATCCAATGTTGGGGATGAAAAGAAGATCACCTGTACAAATATTTTCCTCACAAAAAGACAAAGTGAAGACCGTGAACAACATCCAAGAGGCTAAAACAACAAAATACATGGGCACAATATATCCAACCTCAGATGATTGACAAGTAGATTACCAATCCAATATGATCGAGGTGGATTGTAAGATCATTAATCAACCTGCTTCTATTTTAATTGATTCAGGAGCAAGCCATTATTACATTGATCATAAAACAATGGATAGATTACATTTTGAGAAAATTCATCTTGAAAAATCAAGTTTGGTTCATCTAGCCACTGGAACCAAAAGAAGGATCATTGATATGGTTAGAGGTTGTCCCATAAGTCTTAACATAGTGAATAGTAGTTCTGATCTAAATATTATACCATTGGGATCTTATGATATTATAATTGGAATGGATTGATTGGAAAAACATCATGCTGTCTTACATTGTCATAAAAAGACATTTACATGTATTCATGAAGATGGAAAACAAAGCATTGTGAAAGGAATTCCAAGACCCATTTCTATAAGGGAGATTTCAATCTTACAACCGAAGAGATATTTCAGAAAAGGATGTCAATTCTATGCAACCCATGTTTTAGAATATGAAAGATGTGTGCTCGTTTTACCATTGACAATACCCTTGTCAGCCAACCATAGGCCGAAGCCACCCTCCGAGCACGTTAACCTTGACATAGAATCACTCCAGAAGCAAACCCTAGGCTAGATATCCAAACAAAGGGTAGCACACCTTTCCCCAAGGATAGCGCATCACAAAGAGATGATCAAATAGTCCAAACCCTAGTCAAGATATAGTCCAAGCGTAACTACTAGCTGCAACATCTGCAATGACAACTCTCCTCCAAACTTGCGCAGAAACTGGGCAACTGCAGTGCGCACAAGACTGGGCACTGCAATTCTGAGACTGCCTGCCAGAATGAGAACTGGCCTCCTGTATTTATACTAATTCTGGATAACTTCCTGGGCCGACTTCTCATTTTGGGTATCTTTCTGTTCAGTATATATTATTATTTCTGTCTGACTTCTTCTCTTGTAGGCTAATAACCTAATATAAATTATCTTCTTGAGCTGACAAGTCTTCTAGGGTTATTAGTCAACTCATTAGTGTTTCTTCTTGCTTCCCGAAGTATTCTATCCTTTTCAGGTTTACAAGTAGAGGTAAATACCTCCCTCAACTACCATAATATCAACACTCCCTCCTATCTAGGGAGGTATTACAGGTAATGGTCTTTGAGCACAACACATACCATTCACCCGGTAGCATCAACATAGTTATATAGAGTAGATCATGAGCACCACCATCATCATCAGCTACATCATCTCTCGAAACCATACTCTATCTGATTAATCAGACATGATGCTCACTCCACAGAGTGATTCAAGAGCCATTCTTCTAATCTAGAAGAGTAAATGTTCTGAACCATTTTCTGTTTGGAAAATCTATGTTCATCATTCATCTGGATGATAATTATTTCCAATAAACTGTTTGATAGTCTTCAAGGCAGTTAGAAAAAAATAGAACACAACTGTGTCTAGCCATAGTATTACATAACTACAATCCAGTGGTACACTACCACACCAAGTAGCAAACAAGTACTTGATCAATAGTGTATAGTCACGAACAGTGGAACACATCCACCATAGTAGTATACATCTATTGTCATACAATATTCATAACAATCATCTGATATCAACTTGCACAGAAAAAATGTTATGATATAAACTGAATCATCTGGGCCAATCTTTCACTCACATCCGTGAGATATGAAAGAATATATGCCCTCAGAGTAGAACAATGAGATATCTGGACTATTCTTCTCAAGCAAGGAAGAATAATTGTCCTATCTTCTGAACCTGGACCATTCCCCACCCCGGTCCATTCTTCCTACACTAATCAAAGTGCACCCTGGAGAGAATGTATAAACCCTAAGGAATGCTTATCCCTGATTGCTAAGCTTGAACCATTCCCCACCCTGGGCCATTCCTCCTACACTAATAAAAGTGCACTCTGGAGAGAATGTATAAACCCTAAAGAATGACTGTTCGGACCATTTCCTTTGTTAAACACAATAGGAAAAGATGTCCTGTATCAACCTCCAAAACAGACCATTCCTAATGTTAACCACAATGAGAAATCGCTGTTTGACGAGGCAGGTCAGTCTTCTTGAGTAACCCTCAAGAAGAGAGACTGCCCTAGACCACTCCCCATGTTAACCACAATGGGAAGTCGCTGTCTATGATACATCATCAATCTGGACCATTTCCCATGTTAACCACAATGGGAAATCATTGTCCATCATAAATCTCAATCCACTTTCCGAACAGGAAAGAATCTGTCCAAGCTGGACTATTTTTCAATCTTGAAAATGAATGTTCTCAATAATATTTTCAGTGCTCCCTCCCAACCTGGGAGTCATCTCTTCCTTTTTCAATAAGGAAGTCGTCTCCATGAGCTCCATATTGAGTACTCAAACTATTTCATCTTGGATAGAAGCTTTTACCAAAATGTCTGCTTATCTGCTCATTTGTGGAGATATGTATTGGAGAACCACTTTCTCCTTTCTGGACTTTGTCACAGATAATGTAATGGTTTACTTCAAATGTACTTTGGTCTGGAACATTGGTTTTCTCTGAAGGATTCATGTAGCTATGATCAATAGAGTATATCATTGTTGTAAAACTCGAACATATCCATGTGGCACTTCTTCTATCATCATGAGATTTGATCTACCGAGTAATCATCTTGATACAATATCTCTATTATAGAAAATATTCACCACACTTCTGCTGTGCACTGGAGGTTCTCCTCCAAGTTGTCTTCTTCCGTCTGCATGCAAGGGTCTCTTTCTGGTATGCCTCAAAGTCTTGATGTTTCTCTTCATACGCTCTTTATTCAATTTCTCTGGAGAACATTCTTTGCATTCATCTGATGTAGAAATCCAACTCATGGATGTTGTGGATGATATAATGACTCATGTAGAGATAAGTCTGGTTTACTAGAACAATTAATCATCATAGTCTTCTCCCTCCATCTAGGAGAACCTCTAGTTCTAGATCTCACAATGCTTTCATTCATAAGTCTTCCATACACTGTTCTTTATCATGACTTTCAGTTCTTCTGCTTGATTTCTTTTAGTGAGTTCATATCAGGCTGGTAATCTTGTGATTCTTGATACAATGACTAGTTGTTCTGGTTTCTCTTTCTTTCTTGGAATCTTCATGTTCTTCCTCATGTTTTTCTTTAGCTCTTGGGTCCATGGAGTTTCTTATAGATTCCATGCCCTAGAGATTCCACTTCTTCCTTTCATCATAGGATCATGGATCTGGATGGAAAACTAGGGATACTTTAAGGCTTCTCTTCGAATAAGACTTCTTCTGAGATTGAACTGAACACATACTATATTTCATGGTTACTACCATGGATATATACTTCATCATCTTCAATGGATCATAGGATTAGCTCCTTCCTAATCCTTGCTTCATGTAAGAGTGCATATAATCACCTACCTCCATCTGACAGAGTCCACGCTTCCATATGCATCCTTATTGTCTTCTGCAATATACAATTGGCTCTCTTGTCTAACAGATTCCACGCTTCCGTCTTATTGTCTTCTACAAAACGTCGTAAGTGTTTTTCCAATTTCCTCTCAATTGCTGACTTCTTTCTATCTTTGCTTCTACTAAGTCTCTTCATGATAGATTTGTCTTATCTTTCAATAGCTTCCACATGATTTGTTTTTCATTCTTTCATGTGTGCTCTTTTTACCATTGACAATACCCTTGTCACCCAACCATAGGTTGAATCCACCCTCCGAGCACCTTAACCTTGACAGAGAATCACCCTAGAAGCAAACCTTAGGCTAGATAACCAAACAAAGAGTAACACACCTTTCCCCAAGGGTAGCACAAAGAGTTTATCAGATAGTCAAAACCCTAGTCAAGAGATAGTCCAAGAGTAACTACTAGCTGCAACAACTGCAACGACTACTCTCCTCCAAACCTGCGCAGAAACTGGTCAACTGTAGTGCGCACAACACTGGGCACTGCATTTCTGGGACTACCTACTAGAATGAGAACTGGCCTCCTGTATTTATACTAATTCTGGCTAACTGCCTGGGCCGACTTCTCATTCTGGGTATCTGTCTGTTCAGTATATATTATATTTCTGGCCAACTTCTTCTCTTGTAGGCTAATAACCTAATATAAATTATCTTCTTGAGCTGACAAGTCTTCTAGGGTTATTAGCCAACTCATTAGGGTTTCTTCTTGCTTCCTAGAGTATTCTATCCTTGTCAGGTTTACACATGGAGGTAAATACCTCCTGCAACTACCATAATATCAACACCATGTGGAGGAGCCAGAGAAGACAAAAGGGCCAAGACTTGAAGATTTTTTGGTACTGCAAGAGTTTGAAGATGTATTCCAAGAAATAATAGGGTTTCCACCAAAGAGGGAGATGAATTTCTCTATTGAATTAGTACTAGGAGCTGCCCCAATATCAAAAACACCTTACATAATGAGAGAATTAAAGGAATTACAAATGCAATTGTAAGAATTGTTGAAGAAAGGGTACATACGTCCAAGTGTTTCAACTTTGGGAGCACCAATACTCTAACTGTCACATTCTATCATTACAACTTGTTGTACCAACTGAATGCCTATACACAATCTATGTAACCATACTACTTCCTTTCTTGCATGAGTGGCTACAATGAATTTATCTTATGTAGTTGAGAGTGCCACTAATAACTATCTTTTTCTCATCCAACTGAATGCTACTCCAAACAATTTAAACACATACCCACTTGTAGATCTTATGTGATCCAGATATCCAGCCCAATCTGCATCAACAAACCCATGTCTGTCCAATTCTCTGTCCAATATTGGTCTTCCTTGGTAGCACAACCCATAATTCATAGTGGCACATGAATACGCGAAAACCCTCTTTAATGCTATCCAATTCTCCTTCCTTGGTTTTGACATATACCTACTCAAAACTCCCATTGCATGTGTAATGTCCAGTCTAGTACATACTATTGCATACATCAAATTTCCAACTGCACTTGCATATGGAACATAGGACATGTCCTCTTCCTCTTCTTGTGTCTTGGGACACTGGCCCACAAATAAATTTACACCTACAAGAATAGGAACCCTGACGGATTTACATTCCTACATATTAAACCTCTGCAATATCATCTTGACATATTTTCTCTGATTTAACTTGAGTTTCCTATTTTCCCTATCTCACTTAATTTCCATGACCAAAATGAAATTTGCAGCACCAAAATCCTTCACGTCAAATTCAGAGGACAACTAAGTTTTCACATCCTAGATAATCTCCTCGTCGTTTCCTATCAACAACATATCATCCACATACAAGACCGAATAAATGAGATTATCATCGATTAATTTGAAATACAAACAATGATAATATTTTCTCCTTGTGAAGCCAAGTCCCACATACAAGTATCAAATTTTTGATACCACATCCTTGGTGATTGATTTAACCCATACATGGACTTTTTCAGCCTACATACTAGCTCTTTCTTTCCCTTCATTGAAAATCCTTTTGGCTGCCTCATAGAAAATCCTTTTGGATGCTTCATGTATATTTCTATTTCCACAACCCCATGTAGGAATGTTGTCTTCACATCCATCCGTTCTACTTGTAAATCAAATGCAATAAAAACAAATAAAATAAATTTATTGTAAGTTAACTTGGAAAAAGGAGAAAAAAATTCACCAAAGTCATTTCCCTCTACCTAGGAATAAACTTTTGCTACCAACCAAGCTTTGTGTTTCTCCACTTTGCCTTATGCATTCATCTTCTTCTTTGTGATACCCCAATTTTGAGTCCCCATATTAAATAATGTATTTTTTTTATTTGATGAAAGGATAGAGCACCCAAACAATTAAAAGAGGCTAGAGTTCCTAGGAAATGTAATGCTTTGATCATCATTAAGAATTAAATACATCACTGGATGCTAGACAGATAAGGAAAATAGTTATAGGGGGATATGATTCCACGAGAGAGGGGGATTAAGGGGATAAGTATTTGTTTTATATTTTATTTACCCTTGTTGGTTTTAATGGAGAATAGCAATTACATGAGCTTCTTGGGGGAAAGCCATGTGGTTATTTAATTCAAAGAAATATATAAACCCATCTTTGGGCTATTTGGGAGTTCACACTCTTCATTCCGTTCTCTCTCTCCATTCAATCTTTCACCCATTCATTATTCCTCATTCATTTTTATCTTGGATTGGAAAAGAAAAATGAATTATTGGAGAGGAGCCATCGTTTTGCTGGCTGTAGTAATTGCTTGTGTATTCCAACCATGAATTGCTGCATGTATGTTTGAGATGGATGGGCATGTGCTAAAATTTGCTCACAACTGCAAATCCTGAGAGTCTCAACTTGGAGATTCTTAACCAGATGCATTGGAGCCCTGGAAGGAGGTGGACATCATGAGTGACTGTGTTGAAGAGAATGGGGTCCATTCTCTTGAGTTGTGTAGGCTAGAGAGAAGAGAGCCGGTGTACTTTGGAGTGTTATGTCTTGAGAAACATGCGAGAGCTTGAGTGCTGATTGGTTTGGGATGCAGAGTGACACCCTGGAACCATCCTTGTGGATTCATAGCCTCGATTTAGAGGTGACATGTTGTTGAGATTTAGAATAACAGTGTCTATGGTTGGGTGGAACGTTCTTGGTCTACAACTAGTTGGTGATTGGTTTTAATAAATAATAGTGCTCTTGTTATGTGTTTCTCTACTTGTGTATTTATTTCCGTTGTATATTAATTATTATATCTGAGATTCATTTTTATAATATTCTTTCTTGCTGATTATTGCTGTGCATGGCATATTTTCCATTTATTTTATGATGTAGTATAAATCTTTATGATTGCATGTGAGTCTTTCATGCTTCTTTATTAATTAAATTCCATAAGAAATTCGAAATCAGTTTTGAAGTGTTTAATTTTAAATAGCATGACCAGCCTATGGGTGCCTGGGTATGTTACAGATTGGTATCCGAGCCTCTAGTTTAACACCATATTGGTATGGGCCAGAACTAGTGCGAATTTGACAAATTCGTTGTTGCAGATTTGTCTGTGACGATTTTGATGGGGGGAATGGAAAAGAACAGAAGTGAAATCCCCAAATTTTAAGAAAATTTGAAATATCACTGCTTCAAAGTAGTCAAAGAAGTGATTTATGGCATTGATCTGTAGTTGTAGAGTTGAATTCAGACTTGGAATTCGAATTCCTATGGGTTTCATGGTGACTGTGTAGTTTTGTGGATTGACGACCTAGATTAATTTGACCTGGAGAATCAATGATCGAGATTTAGTGTAGAGGGTCGGAGTAGGGAATTCCAAAAATGCTTTCAGGAGGGAAATGTCGGAAAAGACTTGGAGTTGGGCATGAGGTGGAGTCCAAAGAGAGGAGTCCGATGACACGATCCCGAAATAACAAGAGCTATAAGATTAGTCGGATCCTTTCTTAGACGTAAATATCTTGGAAGGATGGATTCAGAAGGTCTGAATTCAGACATAAGTTTGAAGTCTGAAGAAGAGAAGCTCAATGGCAGAAGCCGAAAATAATGAGAGCCATTATATCAGTTAAAATCATTCTCGACCGCTAGATCTCGTGGAGATGTTCTTTCATTAAAGTGTTTTTGAAAGAGCTCGTTCAAAAGAGTTTTGATAAAGTCAGTCTGACTGAGGTAACCAATAAGTAGTTTTGGACCTCAAGATGATCGTGGCCATTGATCGAAATGATTTTTTACTGTCTCATCTATTAGACAAGCATGTTGTCTTGGAAAGGCCGAGGGATGATGAGAATTCCACGTATGCCACCACATTAGCGTGCCATATCAGAGGATATGTCATCAAGAGTGAACGAATTAGAGAATTCCATGTGACAACTGAGTGCATGGATTTTGGAAGAATGGTTTCTGAGAGTCCTCGAAAGGAGGTTGTCAGAGGGTTCGTTCATGAGTGTTTTCGATGAGCTAGTATGATAGAGTGAGCCCGATAGGCTATCGAAGTTTGAAAGGGAAAATGAACATGGAAAGTTGTGTTTTTTGATGGAGGTTTTCTGACGAGATTATTCCAATAATGTTTCAGATTGTATAAGTCTCAAAGAATATCAACGATCATGATATCTTCCAAATTGAGTTTGACGGTGCAGATCACCGAATAAGAAAAACTATCCATCAGTTAAAAAAAAACCTAGTTTGAAGCGATTTTCGCATTTTGTCCATAAATAGAGCATATTAATTCATATGGAAATAAAAATTATGGGTTTTGTCTATAGAGGTGATATCTACTAAAATTCCAGAGAGGGTCATTGTCCATTTCTTCTTAGATTTGTGAGAAATTTTGAAATAATGGTTTTTAAAGATTTGGGTCGAGATCATTGGCATAAGTCCACATTAAGCTTAAATTAATGGAGAAAGTCCAGAAAAATGACACAAAAAAATCCATAAAGGCACTAAATAAATACTAAGGGGATTCGAATGGGGATGCTAAAATAGGCCAAAATCCACTATTATCGGCCACTTTTTTGGGATTTTTGATATTTTCGGAGGAGGAAATGTGACCCTAGATCACAAAAATAAAAGATTAATTTACTCAACATTTTATACACCCATCAAGACAAACAAATTTGGTGTAGTGAAAATTTTCTAGAAGTGCACAGATTGAGAGATAGTCAGTTTTGCTAAAAATTCTAAGTCCCAAAAAACGGGTAAAAAAAAGAAAAATGGTAATTTCCAGATTGTTGTAGTTTTTTACTGGAGCATAATATTAAAAATATGAGAGTTTTTTATGAATTAATTGTCATTATTTTTATCTATGCCTCCAATAAAATTTTCTTTAGTTCTTGACATATTTGTTTCTACAGTTGATTGAAGTTGGCATTTCAATAAAATTACACCAGTGGAGAAAATGCACAAATGGGGTGAAAGTGGATTTTTTAGGAAGCCACAACTTTCATCTTAGATATCATTTTAGGGCATGCATACAGTTGTTGCAAATATGATTCATAGGAGAGTAACTTAGAATTATTAGAATTTGGAGAATTGTGATATAAATATTCATAATTTGAGTAGAAAAAGGACCTGTAGCATTACTTGACAAATTTTTATGATATGTACATTTCTAACAAAAATGGGTGCTTGCACATTTTGTAGAATTAGGGGGTATAAACATATCAGTTTAGGATAAGAATGCATATTCAAAAAATGGAGGAAGGAGAGGGATCCTTCAGTCATGATAAAGAATCCAAAGGAAAAAATATCAGTGTTGGTAATGTAGAGACATAATCAAATAGACATAAGGGCAGAGGGGAGAAAGAAACATTAATAGAGACTATGAGAAGCTCTAGAATATAAGTACAGAGCTATGAAGTAGACAATGATAGGCTAATAAGAAAACACAATCAGATAAATTCTCAAGTAATGCAAAGTCTAAATCAGTTGCAGAGGAAAGCACAGAATGGATCAGACTCAAGATGAGAGGAAAAAGACATATATCATGAAAGATGAGATAACTAAAGACGAGATCGTTATTCAAGAAGTGCTAGCATATATCATATAAATCACTCACCTCCTTAACAAGGAAATTTTATCCATATGAAGATTCCATAATTAGTCTAGAGGTGTCTCTTTTTAGGTACCAAAGAAGAAGACATGAATATGACGGTTTGCAAGGAGAGTTAAGGAAGATTAAGCCACCATCATTTGATGGTGAAAGATAAAGGGAAGATGATACTAAGGCCTGGTTTCTTGGAATCAAGAAGTATTTTCAGTTGCACAATTACTCATCTAACCTAGAAGCCAGAATTTCCACCTACCATTTGTATGGAAAAATTTCTATGTGGTGGGATCAACTTAAGCAAGTTGAGGACATAAATGAGAGTAGGATCACTTGGAAGAAATTCAAGATATATTTTCATAAGGAGTACCTTTCAGAGCACTTCTATGACAATAAAATGCAATATTTATTTGAACTTAGGTTGGGTAACATGACCATGGAAGAGTATAAAAAGAAGTTCTTGGGATTGCTAAAGTATGTGGGGTTTATAATGGATGAGAAAGTGAAAATACAAAGGTTTTTGAATGGACTTACTTTATTTTGTAAATATAATATTAAATATGACGAGCCTAGGAATTTTACTAAGACCATCAGGAAGGTTAAGTACCTATATGAGAAAGGAAAGGGTAGAGAGTCTTTGTAGAAATCTTGGAAGGGTAAGAAGAAAGAGAAGTTTGATTAGAGAAATAAAGGATTCAAACCTCCTTTCAACAGAAATAGCCCAAATACAAATCAAAATGACCAACTTGCTAAGGATGAATCCAAGAGAGAAGACTCATTTGGAAAAAGGGGAAGACCACCAATCCAATGTTGGGGATGAAAAGAAGATCACCTCTAAAAATATTTTCCTCACAAAAAAGACAAAGTGAAGACTGTGCACAACATCTAAGAGGCTAAAACAATAAAATACATGGGCATAATATATCCAACCTTAGATGATCGACAAGTATATTAGCAATCCAATATGATCGAGGTGGAGTGTAAGATCATTAATCAACCTGTTTCTATTTTAATTGATTTAGGAGTAAGCCATTATTACATTGATCCTAAAACAATGGATAGATTACACTTTGAGAAAATTCATCTTGAAAAATCAAGTTTGGTTCATCTAGCCACTGGAACCAAAAGAAGGATCATCTAGATGGTCAAAGGTTGTCCCATAAGTCTTAACATAGTGAATAGTAGTTCTGATCTAAATATTATACCATTGGGATCTTATGATATTATAATTGGAATAGATTGATTGGACAAACATCATGCAGTCTTACATTGTCATAAAAAGACATTTACATGTATTCATGAAGAAGGAAAACAAAGCATTGTGAAAGGAATTCCAAGACCCATTTCTATAAGGGAGATTTCAATCTTACAAACAAAGAGATATTTTAGGAAAGGATGTCAATTGTATGCAACCCTTGTGTTAGAATATGAAAGATGTGTGCTCGTTTTACCATTGACAATACCCTTGTCACCCAACCAGAGGACGAAGCCACCCTCCGAGCACCTTAACCTTGACAGAGAATCACTTCGGAAGCAAACCCTAGGCTAGATAGCCAAGCAAAGGGTAGCACACCTTTCCCCAAGGATAGCGCATCACAAAGAGATGATCAAATAGTCCAAACCCTAGTCAAGAGATAGTCCAAGCGTAACTACTAGCTGCAGCAGCTGCAAGGACAACTCTCCTCCAAACCCGCATAGAAACTGGGCAACTGCAGTGCACACAAGACTGGGCACTGCAATTCTGAGACTACTTGCTAGAATGAGAACTGGCCTCTTGTATTTATACTAATTCTGGCTAACTGCCTGGGCTGACTTCTCATTTTGGGTATCTGTCTATTCAGTATATATTATTATTTTTGGTCGACTTCTTCTCTTGTAGGATAATAACCTAATATAAATTATCTTCTTGAGCCGACAAGTCTTCTAGGGTTATTATCCAACTCATTAAGGTTTTTTGTTGCTTCCCGAAGTATTCTATCCTTTTTAGGTTTACACGTGGAGGTAAATACCTCCCACAGCTACCATAATATCAACACTCCCTCTTAGCTAGGGAGGTATTACAGGTAATGGTCTTTGAGCACAAAACATATCATTCACCCGTAGCATCAACATAGTTATATAGACTAGATCATGAGCACCATCATCATCATCAGCTGCATCATCTCTTGAAACCATACTCTATCTGATTAATCAGACATGATGCTCACTCCACAGAGTGATTCAAGAGCCATTCTTCTAATCTAGAAGAGTAAATGTTTTGAACCCATTTCTATCTAGAAAACCTCTGTTCATCATTCATATGGCTAATAATTATTTCCAATAAACTACTTGATAGTCTTCAAGGCAGTCAGAACAAAATAGAACACAACTATGTCTATCCATAGTAGTACATAACTACAATCTAGTGGTACATTACCACACCAAGTAGCAAACAAGTACTTGATCAGTAACGTATAGTCACGAACAATGAAACACATCCACCACAGTAGTATACATATACTATCATACAATCTTCATAACAATCATCTGATATCAACCTGCACAGAAACAATTTTATGATATAAACTGAATCATCTGGGCCAATCTTTCATGCATGTGGCACTTCTTCTGTCATCATGAGATCTGATATACCGAGTAATCATTTTGATACAATATATCTGTTATAGAAAATCTTGACCACGCTTTTGCTGTGCACTGGAGGTTCTCCACCAAGTTGTCTTCTTTTGTCTGCCTGCAAGGGTCTCTTTTTGGTATGCCTCAAAGTATTAAGGTTGCTCTTCATACACACTTTATTCAATTTCTCTGGAGAACATTCTTTGCATTCATCTGATGTAGAACTCCAACTCATGGATGTTGTGGATGATATAATGACTCATGTAGAGATAAGTTTGGTTTATTGGAACAAGTAATCATCATAGTGTTCTCCCTCCATCTGGGAGAACCTATAGTTCTAGATCACGCAATGCTTTCATTCATAAGTCTTCCATACACTGTTCTTTATCATGACTTTCAGTTCTTCTGCTTGATTGCTTTTAGTGAGTTCATATCAGGTTGGTAATCTTGTGATTCTTGATACAATGACTGGTTTTTCTGGTTTTTCTTTCTTTCTTGGAATCTTCATGTTCTTCCTCAAGTTTTTCTTTAGCTCTTGGGTCCATGGAGTTTCTTATGGATTCCATGCCCTAGAGATTCCACTTCTTCCTTTCATCATAGGATCATGGATCTGGATGGACAACTAGGGATACTTTAAGGCTTCTCTTCGAATAAGACTTTTTCTGAGATTGAACTGAACACATACTATCTTTCATGGTTACTACCATGGATATATACTATAGGCAATTATTTAACAGACAACGAATGCTTGTCATTGATGGAAAGTACAATGGTGAAGACAGCATGGGTGAAGGCAGCGAATGATCGAAGCCAGTGAATGATCGAAAGCAGCGCATGAGCGAAATTTTGAGAAGAAGAATCTCTGATCGTTGAAGAGGGAGATAGATCTTAGCCATTAGATCTGAGCGCAGGGTCGGACCAACGTTGGATTGAGGAGAACCTACACGATGTTTAAAGAGCAAGGAGAAGAGGGCATAATCGCAATATGAAAAATCACAATGAAATCTGAGCTGTCAGATCTAACTTTGATCTAGACCGTTGATTTTCTTCATGGAGTATTAGGGATCGGGACTTTGAAGTGACAAGAACACTTGACAACAAGAATGCCGAAATCGCGATATGCGATATGGCGATTCAATCAAAACCGTTAAATCAAGCTTGGATCTGGACCGTAGATGTAACTCCATATCGGAGTTTCGGGGATCGTGACATCAAGAGGAAAAGAAACAAAAGCAATAGGAATCTCGATTTCGCGATATGCGATATCGCGATTCAATCGCAGCCATCAAGACAAGATCCGATCTGGACCGTTGATCTAATCCCTTATCGGAGTTTCATGAATCGCGATATAGAGAGGCAGAAGAAACTATGCAACATTTACGAAATTGCGATAGGCAAAATCGCGATGTAACAACGACCCTTAGATCAAGAAGTGATCTGGACCATTGATTCAACTTCTTTACTGAATGTCGAGAATCGGGAATTCGAGTTGATGAAAACATCGATCGTCCAGAGTGTCAAAATCGCGATGAGTAATATCCCGACTTAACATGAACCGTCAAATCTAGATATAATCTGGATCGTTGATCTGATTTCATTATGGAATTTTGTAGATCGGGATTTGGAGGTGACAGGAACATTGAGCATAAGGAATTACGAATTCGTGATATGTGAAATCGCAAAAGCGCCTTTCACATAAAGCCTTGGTCACAACCCTTGGTCACGGGAAGAGAAGGAGTCAGTCCAGATAAGCTCCAATTCGGAGTTTCAGAGAGCGCGATGTGAAAGTGTCGAGAAACTTGGGCAAAGGAATGCCAAAATGCCGAAACCCAAATTAAAGGCAAGATTTATAAAAGTCATCCTACGGTGCGGATAAGACTTGAATGAGATCTAAGGGTTACTGTTTCTTCACACACAGGTAACTCATCAGTTACGATTCTGCTAAACAAAATGGATTCTTGATTGCGAATAAGTTATTATTTCATTTGCTAAGATAGGTGTCCTTGGTCTGCCTATTGAAAGGTGAAGTGGAACCGTCAAGGTTGTGTGTATAAAAGAAAACGAGAGAGACGGAATTAGGTTGGCTATTCTGGAGGAAAAAGAATGAAACTGTAAGAAAAGAAAAAGGAGAGGATGCGGAGAATGAAATTGAACATATGTGCAGAGTGAGATTAAATGCAGAAAAGAATAACAGAGCAAGTTGAAGCAGAGCAAAATGACAGAAAAAGTTGATGCAGAGCAGACTGCTGAACAGACAGAGGAAGAGAAGAATTGCAGAATAGTTTGAAGAAGATCAGACTTATAGAACAGAAAAAGACTGGTAAGAACTGATTTATCTGTGTAGTTGTCTGTGTATTCATTCTTAAATATTTTAGGGAGGTTGGGAGGTTCTCGAGAGGATTGTTGTCCTCAGAGGTTCAAGTGGGAGCTTGAACACAGGAAGTTGTAGCTTCCATCTGGTTGTAGCCAGAGAAACCAGGGTGGCAGGGTGGTGCTAGGGAGAACAAGTGTTCTCTGTTATGCAGGTTGGAGCCTGTGTAACTGGAAGTTGGTGCTTCCATCCAGTTGGTGCTGGAACATTCAGGAAGTTGGTGCTTCCATCCAGTTGGTGCTGGAACATTCAGGAAGTTGGTGCTTCCACCTAGTTGGTGCTGGAATATTCAGGGAATTGGTGCTTCCTTCTAGTGGGTGCTAGAGAAACCAGAGATTTGGTGCTCTCAAACAAGTTGCAGCTTGTAAAATAGAGGTTGCAGCCTCACATTGAGTTGGTGCTCAATTATTGATGATGTACAGAACTTAAAAGACTGCCTATCATTTCGAAGAAGAAGAGGCTTTCTCCCTTTATGGGTTTCCTCGTGAAAAATCTGTCTCTGTGTATACTTTATGTGTGACTGTTGTTCTTTACCTTTACTGTCCATATGTTGTATATTGTTGATGACCACACGAGGAAATTTTAATAATTTTTTAACATACTTAAAATTGTTTAAGCTCACATACCACTGATTCATCCCCCCTCTCAGTTCTATTAATAATTTCAACAATTGGTATCAGAGCGGGTTCCTTTTATTTAAAGGTAGATCTGTAAGCTTAAACATGACAAGTCATGAAGGGACTTCGGCCTCTAAGCCCCCTCTGTTTGATGGAACAAATTTTGCCTTCTGGAAGATTAGAATGAGAACATATTTAATGGCCTTGGGTGCTGATGTTTGGGATGTAGTAGAGACTGGATATACAAAGCCTGTTGTGCTATCCAACAAGGATGATAAGTTAGAGTTTAGTTTTAACGCTAAGGGGATGAATTCTATCTTGAATGGACTTGCTGAAGCTGAGTTTGTAAAGGTGATTCATCTTGATACTGCCAAAGCAATGTGGGATAAACTTATTAACAGTTATGAAGGAAATAAAAAAGTAAAAGATGCCAAACTTCAAACATACAGATTGAAATTCGAACAACTAAAGATGAATGAAGATGAAACAATTAGCAAGTATTTTTTAAGAGTTGAAGAACTTGTAAATGCCATGAAGGGTCTAGGTGAGACATTTGATGGCTCACTCTTAGTTCAGAAGATTTTAAGATCTCTGCCTGATAAATTTAATCCAAAAGTCTTTGCAATAGAATAATTAAGTGATCTTAAAACTCTATCCATTGATCAACTTCTAGGAACTCTAACTGCATATGAAATGAGAATTAACAAAGATAAATCTAGTACTAGAGAAGCATCTTTTAAAGCAGACAAGAATACTGATTCTGAATTAGATGATATTGAGGCAAAATTTGTGAGAAGGTTAGAGAAAGGATCAGGAAAATATCAAGGGAAGTTGCCCTTCAAATGCTTTAACTGTGGTAAGATAGGTCATTTTGATTCTAAGTGTCCCTATCAGAAAAAGGACCACAACTCTGATGATGAAAAGAAGTACAAGTACAAGAAATATAATAAGAAGAAAATTTTGGTTGCAAATAATGACAATTCCTCAGAAGACACCGATAGTGACTCATCCTGTGAAGATAAGGCAAATGACTTCATACTAATGGACAAAGAGGATCATGATAATAAAAACACAGGCAGTGATGACAATGAGGAAGAAGCTGTGGTGGATTTGGAAGGAGAACTAATCAGCGCACTGGAAGAAATTGATAGACTCAGATCTAAAAACAGAAAGCTAAAACAATTGTTAACACAGTTTGGAAAAGACAGTAAAAAACCTGATGAAGATTTTGCTCTGCTGAAAGTGGAATTAGAAGAGGCAAAGAAGATAGAAGACATACTGAAACAACAACTGTCAGAGAAGAAACTCAGGTGTGAAGCCCTAGAAGAAGAAATACTAAAGACTAGAAAATAAATGGAGAAATTCAAAGGACTGTATCATCAAAATCTGCCAAGCATTAAAGCATCAGAAGAATTAACCTCCATTCTAAATCAACAGAGAAATTCAAAGCTGAAAGCTGGATTGGGATATGAAGAAGGATCAAGTAGTGATCATCCAAGTAACACTGAATCTATCAAGTTTGTCAAATCCTCAAACATTGACAACAGTCACTCTGTAGAAACAAAGAAAGAAAATCAACCATCAAGAAGAAATGAAAGGAAAAACTCCAGAACAGAATTTGTAGACCAAAAATTTTATCGGCATGAAAGAAATCGACCTCCTCAAAGAAGAAAGATTTTTTCAAGGTACAAAAATTTCTTCTATGGTTATTGTTTTTTCTGCTCTAATTTTGGTCACAAAGCTATAAACTGTTCTCTAAGATTTAGATATGAATAATCAAGAGACTCAATGAATAACTGTCTATCACAACAAATATTGAGACAACAAAGCAACAAACAACCACAGACTATAAATCGGGTGATGACTGGGAGAAGAATACAGGTGAGACACAACAATAGTTATGAGCATTACAATCGTTATGATCTTTTATTCAGTGAACCAGAATGCTACATCTGTCATAATTATGGACATAAGGTAGCAGACTTTTATTTACAGAATTATAATCCAGATCAGAATCCCACTGCTGAAAATGTCAAGGTTTGGAAGAAGAAAGTAGATGAAAAGTGTGGACTAGTGCTATCAGCCCAAAGGAAAAACAATCCCTGGTATATTGACAATGGATGCTCCAAACATATGACTGGAGACAAAAGTAAGTTTTTAACTCTAAGTGATAGTAAATCAGGGAATGTAACTTTTGGAAACGATGCACCAGGAAAGGTAAAAGGTAAAGGAATTGTAAGTTTGAGTAACGAAAAAAGAAAAGCTCAAGATGTGCTGCTTGTAGAAAATTTGAAGCATAGTCTGCTTAGTGTCAGTCAAGTCTGTGACCGAGGGTGTGAAGTTGTTTTTACCTCTAAAGCCTGTAAAATCAAATCTGTGGATTCAGGTCAACTAGTTGCAAAAGGTATAAGAACATAAAACAATGTCTATATTTTAAAAGAAGAAGAACAAGAAGAATGCAACTTAAGAAAATATGATGAAAGTTGGATGTGGCATAGGAGACTTGGTCACTTAAATTTTGATCACATAATCAAGCTAAAAAACAATGGGGCGGTAAAATATCTTCTGAAGATATCAAAGCCATATGATTCTGTTTGTAAGTCATGTCAGATAGGAAATCTTACTCGCACTCAATTCAAATCGAAAAATTTTCCTTCAACAGAAAAACCTCTTCAGTTAGTACATATGGATCTATGTGGACCATCAAGGAAAGAAGGTACATGAAAAGAAAATTACTTTATGTTGATTATTGATGACTATTCTAGACTAACTTGGGTTGCCTTTTTGAAAGAAAAATCTGAAGCACTTGAAAAATTCAAAATATTTAAGGCTCTGACTGAGAATCAAACAAGAAAAAGATTAAAGGCAGTAAGGTCTGATAGAGGAGGAGAATTTAGTTCAGGGAACTTCAAAGAGTTCTATGATAAGCATGGGATCAAAAGAGAATACACAATTCCAAGGATTCCACAGAAAAATGGAGTTGTTGAGAGATAGAATAGGTCAGTTCAACAAATGGAAAGATCAATGGTGAATGAAAGGAACATACCTCAGACATATTGGGTGGAAGCAATACATACAGCTGTTCATATCCTTAACAAATCTCATCTTAGACCAAACAGTGACAAGACCCCTTATGAACTTTGGTTTGGTAGACCTGCCTCAATCAAGCATTTTAAAGTTTTCGGGAGTAAATGTTATATCAAGAACAATGATGAAAATATAGGCAAATATGATGACCAGGATGATGAAGGTATATTTTTGGGTTATTCTACAAATAGTAAAGGGTACAGATGCTACAATAAGAGACTGCAAAAACTTGTTGACTGTATAGATATAAAAGTTGATGAAGAAATCCCAATCAGAAATGTAAGCAGTGCTGAACCAGAAACAGAAGATACAATTGAAGATGAATAGGTCCAAGGATCAGAAAGAGAAGAGTTTGGATAAGATGAAGATACGAACATTCAAACTAATACAAATCAACAGAAAGAAGTAAAATCTCATCTCAGAATTATTAGAAAGAATCATCCTGAAAACCAGATAATTGGGGATATAAATGAAGGAGTTCAGACAAGAAGGAAACTGATTAAAGTCTCAGAACAATCTCATGTTGCTTTTTTATCTATGACTGAACCTAAAATTTTTGAGGAAGATAGTCAGGAAGAAGATTGGATTAGAGCAATGAATGAAGAGCTGGATCAGATTGAGAAGAATAATACTTGGGAGCTTGTCCCTAGACCTGAAAATAAGAATGTAATAGGTTCTAAATGGGTGTTCAAGAATAAAATGAATGAAAAAGGACAAGTTGTTAGAAATAAAGCTAGATTGGAATGTAAGGGATATGCACAAGTTGAAGGTCAGGACTTTGATGAAACTTTTGCACCAGTGGCAGGATTGGAAGCTATCAGAATGTTTCTTGCTTATTCTTGTCATAAGAATTTCAAAGTTTATCAGATGGATGTTAAGTCAACGTTTCTTAATGGAGATCTAGAGGAAGAAGTATATATGGAGTAACCTGAAGGATTCTCATTGACAGACAATCCTAATTATGTTTGTAAGATGAAGAAGGCCTTATATGGACTAAAACAAGCACCACGAGCTTGGTATTATAGACTGGACAAATTTCTACAAGAAAAAGGGTTCAAGAAAGGTACTGTTGACAGTAACCTTTACATTAAGTCTAAAGGTGATAATTTACTAGTTGTTTTGGTTT
>JASDQU010308001.1:75281-85348 GCA_032191745.1 Picea mariana | reverse complement strand
GAGAGTATCGTTCAGGGGGTATACTTAACCTGGTAGATCTTCTAACAACACTTGCAGGTGTTTGAGGTACCTGTTGCTCCTATTGTTGTACATTTTTATTTTCAGGTTCCTTTGTAATTTCTTTTTCAATGATCTCATCAAGCACTGTGTATTCTTGTTTTTCTTCTTCCTATTTCTTTCCCTACAACCGATCTTTATACATGACCTTCTCATTGAATATGACATCTCTACTCCTAATAATTTTCTTATTTTCATAATCCCATAAGCGATAACCAAAATCATTAACACCGTATCCAATAAAGCTACACTTCTTGGATTTAGATTCAAGCTTTGTTCTATTTTCTTTATCAATATTGGAAAATGCTTCACAACCGAAAGTTTTCAAAAAATAATAGTTTACCTTTTTTCCTGTCCATTCCTCCTCTAGACTTCTACCATCTAAAGAGCTTGAGGTTCCTCTATTTATTAAGTAAACAAGAGTATCTACAACATCTGCCCAGAACTGTACGGGAAAACTAGCATGCAATCTCATACTCCTTGCACGCTCCATGATTGTCCCATTCATCCTTTCTGACAAACCATTTTCTTGTGGTGTTCTTGGAACTATCTTCTCTTNAAAATCCTTGCTGCAATATTCACCTCCATTATCTAATCTGAGACACTTCAAACGTTTTCCTGTCTCATTCTCAACTAAATCTTTCCATTTCTTAAAAGTATCAAAAACATCATATTTTTGTCGAATGCAATAAACCCAAGTTTTTCTAGTTGCATCATAAATAAAAGTAACATAATAATGAGAGCCACCAAGAGATGATACCTGAGCTAGTCCCCATACATCTGTATGCTCAAGCTCTAACCTTTCATTTTTCTTTTCGTTTTCGACTTTGAGAAATATGACTCTCTTTTGTTTTCCATAAACACAATGCTCACATAAGTCCAAATCAATTTGTTTAAAATCTGGTAGAAAATTTCTTTTGTTAAGTATATTCATACCCTTCTCACTCATGTGTCCCAGCCTATGATGTCATAGCGATATATCCACTCCTATAGAATACAATGTACCTACATTCTCTCCTTTTGCTATCACCAATGATCTTTTGATGACCTTCCACGTCTTATCTATAAATATGGATATACAACCTTCACTTGCCAACTTCCCTACTGAAATTAGATTTTTCCTTAAATCTGGAACATGTCTTACCTCTTTCAACAGCCATTGGTTTCCACTGTGTTGCTTTATTTTTACCTTTCCCATTCCAACAATTTTGCATGGTGCATCATCACCCAAATGAACCTATCCAAAATCACCTTGAACATAATCTAGAAAATGTTTCCTATGGGGTGTGGCATGAAACGAAGCCCCTGAATCTACTACCCAAGACTAAGAAATATTATGTATAGAAAGAATCAAAGCATCTTGGAACACATCACCTGTTACATTTGCTTCCCGATTTCTCTCCTGTTGTCCATCTCTTTGTTTCTTTGGAGCTCTGCAGTCTTTCCTCAGATGTCCTTTCTTCCCACAATTCCAACACTCTATATTTCCAAGTCTGGATTTGGATCTACCCTTCCTAGAAATCCCATGGTTCCCTGAGCCCTTAACTCTATCCTTTTGTCTTCCCATGTTCTCCATCATCAACACATTACCTGATGTCTCACCTGTTCTTTTCCGTCGCATTTCCTCACTAAGGATAACACCAACAACATCATCAACTTTTAAAGTATTTGAACCAGAGACAAAGTTACTTACAGCCATGATAAAGTCATTCCATCTTTCTGGAAATTAGCACAAGATTAGAAGATCCCTAACCTCATCATCAAAGTCCACTTTTACAGAACTTAGTTGATTAGTAATCGTATTAAATTCATTTAAATGATCAGCAACAGACCCACCTTCTGACATCTTCATATTAAATAATCTCTTCATATTAAATAATATCTTCATTAGAAATACCTTATTAGACGCCGAGGGTTTTTCATATAGTTTATCCAATGCATCCATTAGATCCTTCATTGTATTTTCTTTTGAAATATTGAAAGCCACCGACGCTGCCAAGCTCAGCCGTATCGTTCCTAGAGCCTTTCTGTCAAGAATCTCCCATTCTCCGTCCTTCATGGCCATCAACTTCTTTGCTACTCTGCCCAATGGTAGGAATAGATCCTTCTTATATAAATAATCTTCCATCTGCATCTTCCATAACTGGTAGTTTTGGCCGTTAAATTTCTTGACCCTAAACTTTCCATCTTCCGACATTGCTCCCACTCAAACCAAGAACCCTCTTTTCCTATGAGTTATCTTTCGCTCTGATACCAGTTGTTAGAAAAATAGGACCGCGGAGCAATAAAATAAAACAAATGTGGAAACAAAGCACAGAATATACACAATACAATAGAGACACAGATTTACGTGGTTCACCCAGTGTGGGCTACGTCCACCAGAGAAATTGTCAGGTCCTTCCTTTACTATTATCTAGCAAATGAAGGGATACAACCTACAAAAAAACCCACTATAAATTCCTCTCCTTTCTCTCACAGTATCCTCTCTCAGAATACAATACTCGCCATAATTCATAGCCACAATACATTTCCCTCATAACAGAGGGTTTCCTTCTAGGGAAAAAAACCTTAACATAATTTCTACCGTTAGATCTGCGACCTTATAATGAACGGTACAGATTTACAATGAAATTACAATACACATTTAAAGGTATGTACCCCACGTGGAAGAGTGTACATACTTCTAGGGTGTAAAGTATTCATGGGGTATAAACATGGCTGAAAGCAAGGACCTCTGAATCAGGAACATAATCAGGCTCCACAACAAACATAGATCTCCCCTTTGATCAATGACTCAGATCATGTCACGATTTCATGTTTCGTGAGTTCTCACAACTCAAACTTTGACTCCTTCCAGTCATGAGTCATCGAAATGATGATCTCTCACCATGTGTCCTCCTTGACAACAGATGGTCTCGATGATTTCAGAATGATCAATGACTATGAAATTTTCGCGAATTCACGGTTCGTGAATCCTCACAACTCTAATCTTTGACCTTTCCGCTCTACGAGTCAACGAAATGATAATCTCTTGCCATGTGTCCTGTCGTGATGGATGGTTCCGATGATTTCATAATTTCGTGACCTTGTTCCTCCTATGTACATTCAAAGATTTAATGTTAGTTCACTTTACCTTGATCAGACGACTATGATCCATTTGAGCTCATATCGAATAGTTGAGATCTTTCCTCCCCTGCAATTTCTCCTCGTTGTCTGGATGTTGATCGGATGGTCCATATAGTCCCTCTGAGCTAAATATTTCTTCAGACATAGAATATTTTATAAAGGATTTAAAGGATTTCACCTTTATCCTTCATGTGATTCGATTTCTTCGATATCGTTCGCACTTCTTGGAAAGTGTTTCTCCTCCTGAGCTTGATCTCTCTAGAGATTTCGATCTCCCAATAACTTATTGATTTTCTAGGAAATTTATCAAACTCAGATCCAAAGGTTATTGAAAAGAATCATTTCTCACCTTCCTAGCATTCTTTCTCTCTCATCCTTCAACTTCTTTATGGAGTCACGTCGAATCTTTGTCGGATTCAAGGTCTGTGCACTCTTTGTAATAGATCTTTACACAAGATTCAAGTTCTTACTGTGCACTCCTTGCTGCTGCTTCTTTATACTTCCTGCAAAGAAATTCTTATGCTATTTCTTCTAAGCTTTATGAGTCGAAATAGACCCTATCAATGCACTCCCGCGGACTGTGTGCACACCTTGCATCGGATCACGAAGAAAAATGATTTAAATTATTATGCAAGCATTTCAAAGCTACATACACTCGTAGAAACATTCATTCATACTTGAAAATATTAAGACAATAACAGAGAAATTTCAAACACTTATCACACCATACATTTCATCAATGTTTCTCTATTATCTTAATTCAAAATCAAGAAAATGGTTACAGCTGAAATCAAAGAAACAACTACTACTCTGAGATTCCTACTTGCTCATAATTCTCGTAACCCCTCTTTTGGGAGTACAAATCTCTCTTTATACAAAATAAACAAACTAAATTCTATATAATTTCACTTACATTGAGACTAGGGTTAGGCACCCAAGTCACGCATGCTCATTTTGTCTCCATGCGTGTGATCTTTCCTCTTTTTTTTTCTATCACTTCAAAATATTTGTAGTATTGGCTAGCGTTCAAGACTCTAGATTGGCTCTTAGGAATTGAGTTGTTCTTCCATGTGTACTTGTTGATGATGTTCCTGCATCATACTCCCCCTGGACAAAAATTCATGGACTCCTGTCCATGATCTCCTGTACTGACTTTCCATGCTTCTGGGTATTAGCTTCACTTTCCCAACTGAAATATTCTCTTGGGTGTCCCTTAAACTTGACCAAATATTCAAATTAGGTCTTCCTCTTAGTATTATTACTAATCCTCTGATCAACGATCTTTTCTATCTGTGGTTTTTCTGCTATGGGCATTTGTTTCTCCCACCGAATCTTCCCTTGATCTATTGAGCCCTGTGTGTCATCCTTCCTGTAAGGATATGGGTCTGAGACATTGAATATGGGAAATATGTCCACATCATCTGGAAGCTCAATCTCATTGGCGTTGGCATCAAACTTCCTCAATATCTTACATGGTCCTATCTTCTTCATCTTTAGATTGTTATATGTCCCCCTAGGGAACCTTTCCTTCTTGAGATGTGCTAGAACCTGACCTCCTATTTCAAATTAAAGTTTTTTTGCGATGTTGATCAACTCTGTGTTTGTACTCTTGTCTAGAATTCTGCAACTACCCCCTGATTTGGCTATGGAGCTTATGCATTTCTGCAGCAAAATCTTCTTCCCCAGCGCTTTTGATCTCACTATGTTCCAAGTCTCTCAACTCAGATACTCCCCTAGGTTGCATTCAATACAATATTTGGAATGAGATCTTTCCAGTTCTCCTGTTTGGTGATTCATTGTATGCAAATTCTTCTTGTGGCAGAACCTGATCCCACTGATTATGGTGCTCAGTGAGAAGACTCCTCAATAAATTTCCCAAACTTTTGTTTACCACCTCAGTCTACCCATTTGTCTGAGGGTGATAAGTTGAGATGAAGGAAAAATATGTCCCCAACTTCTTCCACAATGTTCTCCAAAAACGACCAACAAATTTCATGTCTCTATCTGATACAATGCTTCTCGATAGGTCATGAAGTCTCACAACTTCCTTGAAAAACAAGTTTGCAACATGTGTTGCATCACTGGTATTCTGACATGGGATAAAGTGTGCCATATTGGAAAATCTATTCACCACCAAAAATATGGAATCGTATCCTCTTTTTGTTATTGGCAGTCCCAACACAAAATCCATGCTTATTGCATCCCAAGGCCTCTCTGGTATGGGAAATGGTTGATGCAATCCAGTTTTCTGTCTTTTACCTTTTGCATGTTGTCATATTCTGCATATGTTCATGAATTGTATTACATATGTTCTCATACCTTGCCAATAGTATGAACTTCTCAACTGCGAAAATGTCTTATCATGGCCAAAATGTCCAGCCAATGCTCCACTATGTTTTTCCTTCAAAAGTTTATCCCTCATTGAGAATTTTGGTATGAACAATTGATTTCCCTTGAACAACAATCCCTCTTGACTCATATACTCTATATTTAGTCTTGCAAGCTATCGTAAATAGATTGTTCCTCTGTACCGTCTTTTTAACTTCTTCCTCTGGTTTTAAGAGAACCTTTCTCATCATCAGTGGTGTTTCATCCTCTGCTCCCTCTTCTTCAACATTATCTCTATGTGCTTTAGAAATGTGAGCTTCTCCTCCTTCTTTCTTTTTCTCGGGGCATTCCCAAGACATGTGCAATGTCTTTCCACAGGTATAACATCTTATTCCTCCTCTTCCTCTTCCTCTAGAAGAGTTTCTTCCACCACCCTATCTCCATCGGGAACTTCCTCCTCTTTTCGAATGACTGTGTGGAGTTCCATCCTTATCTTTTGAATTATGAGCCTTGTCATGGAAAAATCCCTTTCCTTTGTTTGGTGCTGGGATTTTACCTCTTCCTCGCTGGCTTTGTTTTCTGGCCAACTTCTCTTCTCCCTTCAGTGAAAAATGATAAGCATCGCCCACTGTCCTTACCAACATCATGCTGATCTCATCCTGTATTTCGTACCTCAATCCATTCATATACCTGGCAACTTTTTCTTCATCCCGATCTCTTTGTCCAACTCTGATGTTCATCTTGTAGAAATCCTCTTTGTATTCTTTGACTGTCATATCTTTTTGTCTCAAATTCTGCAACTTCTTGAACAAATTAATCTGATCATCTTTGGGCATGAATTTAGCCTTTAGCTTGGCTACCATTCTATCCCAATTC
Organism: Picea mariana; assembly: GCA_032191745.1. Lineage (NCBI taxonomy): Eukaryota > Viridiplantae > Streptophyta > Pinopsida > Pinales > Pinaceae > Picea > Picea mariana. The sequence continues at coordinate 78,961 of JASDQU010308001.1, read as the reverse complement.
TTTATATTCTATTTGTCTCTACTTGTCCTCTCATCCTGCAATTCATCCCACCACAGTGTTTCATGTCCTTTAAGCCTGGTGACAACATGTCTCACCCTTTTATTCCTATCGACATATTCATAATCGAAATATGTTTCCATGGACCTTATCCAATCCAACAAATCTTCAGCATCCAAATTGATTTCATACATTGGGACCTCTATTCTATCTCTATCTCCCAATCTAACATCTACTCTTAGCAAGCATTCTTCGGAAATGTGTTCTCCTGCAACTTCTTCAGCTTCTACATATTCTCTCTCTACATCGCTGACATCTCCAACATTAGGTGCTCTTCTTTGTGCTTCTTCCATCACTTCCAACCTTTCACGAAGTTATCACATATCTCTTTCTACAATGCAATTGGATAAAGGTGGCTCCCCTCATCTCCTTGGTGGCATTTTGTTGACTGTCTCTTACACACAGAGTAAAACTTCGAGCTCTTTTTCTCCCTCGCCTGAAATCTACAGATGAAAATTAGATTTGATAACACTTGATGCAGACCCCCCTTCTCTCCTAAGGACTGTGTGACCTCCCGGTCTAGGATCAATTAAAAATCTGAGTCTGATTGACTCTTTGGCCCTCAAGAATCTCAAATCCACTTAACATGCCCCCTTTCCCTTAAAGTACGGGTTATATGGAACTCACAAATTTCTCCTTAACACCTTTTAGCTTTATCATGTTTAGACGCTAACTCTCCTAGTTAAGCCCCTCCCTTTATGTGACTAAGGCTGATACCAGTCGCCTAATCAAAAGGCACGTAGCAAATCCACGTATCGGTCCTTTGCATCCGAGTCACTCCAATTCTCCCGAATTCCAAAATCATGACAGGAGCCTAGCACATGCTAGCCTCTCTATTCCCCTTCACCGATGTGACCCTTCACTATGATCGTGGGCCAATCTTTTGAGCACTTCATGATTTCACATATCATGGGTTCACACTTCACAAGTCATCTCCCTAGAAGATCAACGGTCCATATCTCTTCCCTAACCGATGGCTTAGATCAAATCATCATGGTTTCAGGTTTCACGAGTTCCTCGAACTCTTACCTCTCATTTCTCGAGTTGCGAAGTCCCAAAAAAACCAGATCTATGGTTCAAATCCCTCCTTCGATCAATGACTGTGATATTTTTGCAATTTTGTGATTTGTGACTTTGGAGTCTCCTTGCCTCCGTTCTCCCGATAGCTGAAATTGTGATGGTGATAGATCAATGGTCCTCCTTTGAGTCACGAATCAATGAAATTTTGATCTCTCGCCATGTGTCCTCCTTGAAAATAGACGGTCTCGATGATTTTAGAATAATCAACGGTTGTGATCTTTTCGTGAATTCACACTTCACGAATCTTCACAACTCTTCTCTTTGACCTTTCCACTCCATGATTCAGTGAAATGTTGATCTCTTGCCATTTGTCCTATCGTGATGGACGGTTCCGATGATTTCATAATTTCGTGACGTTGTTCCTCCTGTGTACATTTAAATCTTTAATGTTAGTGCACTTTACCTAGATCATACAGCTACAATCTGTTTGTGCTCAGATCAAATGGTTGAGATATTTCCTCCTCTACACTTTCTCCTCATTGTCTCGACATTGATTGGATGGTCTAGATCTTCCCTCTAAGCTAAGGATTTCTTCAGACTTTGAATATTTTTTAAAGGATTTAAAGGATTTGACCTTTATCCTTCCTATGAGTCCATTTATTGGATCTCGTTCACACTTCTTGGAAAGTGTTTCTCCTCCTGAGCTCGATCTATCCAAATATTTCGATCTCCCAAGAACTTCTTGCTTTTCTGGGAAATTTGTCAAACTCATATCCAAAGGTTCTGGAAAATAATTCTTTCTCTTCTTCCTAGCATTCTTCTGATTTCGTCCTTTGACTTCTTTATGGAGTCACTTCGACTCTTCGTCAGATTCCAGGTCTGTGCACTCTTTGCAATAGATCTTTACAGAAGATTTGAGTTCTTGCGATGATTGTGCACTCCTTGCGGCAGTCGCTTTATACTTCTTGTAAATAAAGTCTTATGATATTTCTTTTGAGCTTTACCAGTTGAAACAGAACCTGTCAATGCACTCCTTGCAGACTGTGTGCACACCTTGCACCGGCTCACGAAGAAAAATGATTTAAATTCTTATGCAAGAATTTGAAAGCTACATACACTCGTAGCAAGATTCATTCATTCTTGAAAAGATTAAGACAACAACAGAGAAACTTCAAACACTATTCACACCATACATTGGATCAATTTTTCTCTATTATCTTCATTCAAAATCAAGAAAATGGTTACAGCTAAAATCAAAGTAACAACTACTACTCTGAGATTCCTACTTGCTCATAATTCTTGTAACCCCTCTTTTGGGCATACAAAATCTCTCTTTCTACAAAAGAAACAAGCTAAATTCTATCTAATTGCGGTTACATTGAGACTAGAGTTAAGCTCCCAAGTCACACATGCTCATTTTGTCTCCACACATGTGATATTTCCTCTTTTTTGTCTATCGCTTCAAAATATTTGCAATACTGGCTAGCGTTCAAGACTCCAGAATGGCTCTCAAGAATTGAGTTGTTCTACCAAGTGTACTTGTTGACGATGCTCCTGCATCAATTATGCTTCTTATCTATATTCTAATATTTAATTCTCAATGCTTAGTTTGGCTTTCCCTCAACAATATTCATGCAATCAAGCATAAACTTCACCACATGCAGTGAAATACAAACTTCACAATTTGTATTGATTCAAATACACTAAAAGTAATGGATATTTAGATATTGGAAAGTTATTGACATAATCAATTCCTAAAATCAAATCCTCTAATCCATTACTTCTTAGTTTTATTAAACCATTTACTATGGTGATATCCACATTTGTCTTGAATTCTTCATCATCAAACCAATTTTATTTTTTTTCAAGTCCATCTTCACTTTGCAACATCATTTTTTCTTCTTCATATGCATCTATTTGGAATGTGGTTTTTTGTCTATGAACCACACAACTTCCTCCTTCCCCTACAAATGAGAAATTGTTGATCATGGATGGTAGAAAATAGAATGACTTCCATTGATTCTTAACCATATGATCCAACACACTTCTTTTAGCTTCAAATGAGGTGTCATCCTTATTCACTTCAAAATTTTATTTCCCCTATTCATGTGTATGCTATTTATATTGACATGTAACTTTTTTAAGGTTTACCATAGAAAACATCCCTTGTTTTTACATCATGTTCTAAACTTTTCCCTAAAACAGAAACAATTTCTTCCATTACTTTGTTAATGCTAGATTATAAAGAAGAAATCACAGTTCCTACAGAGACTAATTAGATACAAATGTGTCAATCTGGTTGTTGCTATGTTTTGGTATTACAAATGCTTTCTAGCACTAGTGGAATGTAAAGACTGTATATCATACACTCAAAATGATTGTAGAATGAAAGATAGATTGTGTGCCTTGAATTTGAGGATGAAGACAGAGAGTTGTGAGACATTAAAATTGTTTTAGATTTGAGCTTGGTTACTTTGTTTTAGTTTTTGTCTAACCCATTGGTTCTTATATTGTTTTGATTCCTTAATTTTATTGTAGCAGATTGGGTTTTCAAATATTGAATTTTTCTATGATTTTTTTAAAGTACCTTATTTAATTTTATT
>JASDQU010308001.1:33186-49543 GCA_032191745.1 Picea mariana | reverse complement strand
CCCCCATGTCAAACATTGGTGGGAAACTTACTGGGAGAAAAATTTCATAGAGGAATATGGAATATTTTTGGTCAAGTTTTGGAACAGGGGGAGACCCAAGGTTCAATGCTTCAACAATGAACCAACAAAACCCTAACTACCAGGCCTTTCAGAAACACCTGCAAAATAGATGAAGTCTCACCCGAGGTAGAGGCAGGGGGGGTTGCAGGACTTAGGTGTCTACAACCAATATGGGACACAAATCTATGATTACAATAATTAACAGAGAAATTAAACAACAATATGCATTAGTTCACAAGTCTCATTCACATCGCAAATAAAACCCTTATTATAGATCATCGTAGTAACAATAAATATCAAGTACTTCAATCACTTAGCAAAGATCATTAGCTCAGATATAAAATTCAAATACCATTAATCACTAATAAACCACATCAAATGCATTCATCATACATTATAATAACAATGCTAAGAAGATAAACAAATAAACAACATCGCACAAAGCACATCAAGACACAGGATATACGTGGTTTACCCTAGTGTGGGGCTACGTCCACCAACTTCTTATTCTTCTTTATTTAGTCTTCAAGGTTCTTACATTCATATTCTCATGTGCACAGATCCATAGTGCCCAACTCCACAGAGGAAAATATATTTATGAGCTACGCACTAGATCCTTGTTGGCACAGGGGTAGACCTAAGGTTCAGCTCCAAGAGCGCACCAACAAGCCCTAACTACTGGCCCTTTTGGGAAAAAATGCAAGGAAGATGAAGTCTCACCGAAAGTAGATATAGGGGGTTGCAGGACATAGGTGTCTACAACCAGAGGAAATGCAGAGTGGATTTACAACAAAAATACAAGGTCACCTAGTTATTCTTTATCTTCCTTAAACCTATTACGCAAGTTATATTTAATATATAACTCAATATCACAATAGCAGCATATAAAATGACAAAGAACACAACATCAATCAAACAAAACACAATATATACGTGGTTAAACCTCTCCCTAGGGCTACATCTACATAATTGTGTTTTATGATATATTAAGATGGAAGCATAAATTTCTGATCTGTGCTCTTACCTAGAATATCTTCTCTTCTTCTCTATCTATCTCTCCCCTCCCTGTGCACCTAGCTGCAGGGTTGATCATCGCACCCAACTGAAGATCTTACAATACAGAAGGCCCTCACACTCAACACTTCTGTATCACACAATAATACTCACTCAATCACACAAAACAACAATGAACTCTCAACCAACCTAGAACCAACCCATCCCATGTCCTTTAGACCTTTATTTATACATTACAATCACTTACCGACATCCTTAGGTCGATACCTAAGTGTCAAAACCCTATATGCCAAAACCCTAGGTGTCTAATACCCTAGGTCAACTTGAGCCACGTTTTCAGGGCTTCGTCGACTTGTCTTTCCTTTCTTCTTGCAAAGGTGCTCCAAAGCATCCAATGGTGGATTTTTCCGCTCACTGAGTTGTCCATGATCCATCTTCCTTGTTGATCTGTCATCCTTAGTCTCCCCATTCAACAACTTTTTTTCTCTTACTTTGCACCATCTTTTTTGCTCTTCTGTTCACTTTGACCTAGTATCAGTCACCGTGTCTTCCACACAGTTCCCATTCCTTTATTTCCTCCTTAATCTTCACCCAATTCCATACCCAAGGGCCAATAGGCCCCCAACACTCACCTTTCACTGTCCCGAGGAACTTCATATATGATTCTTCTATTTTACTTTGACTTTATACTATGCAGGGCAACTTGTGCTTTCATCTATATTCATCCCTTCCTTCCTTGTGAAAAGTGTCTTTTATGTATCTGGTACCCAGTTTCAACTGCACCTAGTACCTAGACCCTTTTCCTTATTCTTTTAGTGATATTTGCGAGGCAATTGGTTGTCATAATACAATTTCAACCAGGTCCCATTCACTAATCCTTCCTACCATTCTCCATTCAAGGTCTTAAACTACACAACTCCTCCTTTTGTAACATAGGTAACCTCATATGGCCCAAGCCAATGTATCATGAACTTCCCTGGATGCTTCATGAACTTACTTTCATATACCAATACTAGGTCTCCTTTCTTGAAGGATTTCTTCTTGATGTGCCTGTCATGGTAGGCCTATTCTCTTTCTTTTTGTACTTTCTAGTGAAATCCTACAATAAATCTATCTTCTTCCAGCTCGACCATCTGCACAAGCCTCTCTTATATAGCACCAATGTCATCCATATCTATAAAGGCTACAATTCTCAGACTAGGAACCAAATACTCCATGGGTATGATTTCTTCTAGACCATAGACCAATTTAAAGGGGGTCTGCATGGTCAGTTTCTTGCAAGTGGTTCTATAGGCCCATAATACTGATGGTACTCTCAAATCCCAATCATCCCTGTTCAAACTGCATATCTTCTTCATTGTTGTCTCCAAGATTTTATTGAATGCTTCAACTGTCCCATTTTCTTGTGGATGATAGGGCGTGCTTTTCTGATGGTGAACTTTAAATTCCTGACTCAAGGCTTTGATATTCTTGTTAATAAAATGTGTGCCTTCATCGCTCATGAGGATTTTTGGGCATCCAAACCTGGTTATGATGTTATCAAATATGAGGTGTGCAACTATAGTTTCACTATAGTCCTTAACTTCTCTTGCTTCTACCCATTTGGTCAAATACTCTGTCACAGTGATTATGTATCTAGATCATGTGCAGTTTCCTGGTGCGTTGATAGGTCCCATGAAGTCAATGACTCATTTCGAAAATGCATGTAAGGTTAGCAGTGTTGATAAAGGCCTATTTTCTCTTCTGTACGGTTTCCCAACTCTTTGGCATACATCGCAGGCTCTGTAATAGTCCTTAGCATCTTTTTGTAGAGTAGGTCACCAAAGGCCAGCCCTAAGAATCTTATGCGTTGTTTCTTTCCCTACGTAGTGTTCTACTTCAATGCCTTCATGTGCTTCTCCAAGGATCAATGGTATCTCTTATTCCATAACACACCTTCTCAATATCTCATCAGGTCCCATCTTGTATAATTGTCTAGCTATAAGTGAAAAATTTGTAGCGCGCACTACCAATTGTTTCTTCTGAATAATTGTATAGTCACTAGGTGCTAGTCCTATTGACAAGAATTGGACTATCTCCGCGAAGTGATCATCAACCTTCCTGGTGGCCAAAAACTATGCATCTGGCAGGGTATCCTCCAAACTAGTAGGCTCTTCTCCATGTTCCAACCTCGACAAGTGCTCAGGAAATTTGTTCATTCTTCCTAGCTTAACCACGATCTCAAAATCATATTCCTGAAATAGCAGAATCCATCTGCATATTATTCCCCCCAACACTGGCTTGTTGACTAAGTATTTCAGTGCAGAGTGATCGGTAAAAATTTTAAAGTGTCCTCCCAGCAAGTAGTGGTGGAACTTTTGCAGCGCATACACCATGGCTAACCCTTCTCTCTCAATGGTGGTATAATTAATCTCAGCTATTGATAGCTTCCTGCTAGCAAAGGCTAATGGGTTTTCAATGTCTCTTATTCCCAGTTGTGCTAAGACAACTCCTAATGCAATAGACGATGCATCGACATACACATGAAATTCCTTACTTCAATCTGGGAAAACCAGAATGGGCACAGTAACCATTTTTTGTTTCAATGTGTCGAAGCTCTACTGGCATTCTTCTGTCCAGTGAAACTGACAATATTTCTTCAAAATCTTCTCCATGGTTGTTGTAATCTATGCATATCCATTAATGAACTTCTTGTAATATCTAGTGTGTCCCAGCGCAGTGCGTAGCTGTTTGACTAAAGTAGGAAGGGGTATATCGACTATAATGGAAATATTTGATGGATCTACTAGCAATCCCTGCTTACACACAATATGGCCCAGCAAAACTCTGAAGGGTGAAAAGAAGATGCACTTCTTCAGGTTTAAGGAAATCTGACACTGCCTTCACTTATCCAACATTATTCTTAAACATTCAATATGATTTTGCAAAATGTTGAAAACAATCCAATCATCAAAATATGCTTCGAGGAATTTATGTAAAAAATCCTTAAACACTTCAACCACCACCCTAGAAAAGATGGATGGTTCATTCTTCAAATCAAATGGCATCACTATATACTGGTAGGATCCTCATTATGTTGCAAATGTGGTCTTATGGAGATCTTCCTTGGCAATTTGGATCTGATGGTATCCTGGAAATCCATCTGTAAAAGAATATACCTCCTGTCCTCCTACATTATCTAGCACTTTGTCAGTGAATGGCATAGGAAATGGGTCATGCACTCTTATCCCCTTCCTATCATACTTCTAGTTTCTATCATGCTTCCTAAGATCTACACATATCCTGCTTTCTCCTATCTTCTTATCTTGTACCACCATAGGGCTAATCCATTCTGGCTCTTCAGCAGGTTCTATGATTCCTTCTTCCAACATTTTATCAAGCTCAATCTTCACTTTCTCCTTATATTTAGGGTTGAATCTGTAGGGCCTCTGTTTGACTGGTCTTGCATCTGGTTTCAAAGGGATACTCATCTCTCCCATAGGCCCTTTAATTCCCTTCATATCATTCAACTTGGTTGGAAACAAGTCCTGATACTCATGTAGTAACTTTGTGATCTTGTCAATCGTGGCGGCATCCCAATAATCTCCAACATTTGCAAGTTTTTGTGTCTTTTCTGTTCCAATGTTGACATTCTTGATCTTGATCGGTTGTCTAATGAAATGTAGTTCAACTCTTGGTCCTTCTATGTCTCTGTGTCCTTCTGTTTCGATGATGTTCACATTCCTTGGATCATCATCTTCGACTGCATTGATATTGTAACAACCTTGCAAATTCTGAAGAGGTGCAGTCAACTCATCCTCTTCTTTCTCCAAAGGGAAGCTAGGTGCCTCCACAAACACTTTTTGTCTTACAACTTGTAATTCTTAATATACTATAGGATATTGGCTTTCAAACAAAAAGGTAGTTACAAAGTTTTGGGTCATACCTTCCCAATATGCAGTGATGAGGTGTAGTTCTGCTTGTAGATACCAGTTGATAGGGGTTGTATCCAACGTGTTAATGAATTTGTGTACCCATTTTTCTTGAGGAATGTTTCTCTAGGCTTCCTCGCAACTTCGCACATGGTCCTTCAGACAACTTTGACCTGTGTACCTAACTTCATAACTTTCTACTTGCTTTGAAAATCATGTTGTCATCAAAGTGCGACATTGTACCTAGTCTGTAATAATGTTTTTGTGTGTCCCCCACCATCTTGTTGGAGTTGATTTCAGGGCCTTATCCATTGCCAACAATATTTATTGTGTTGGTACAATTTCTTCAAAATCCAACAAGAATGCTTCTAAATGATTCATACCATCAAAATAGCAAGTAAAATGGCTTGATGCCAGGTATGCATATCTAGTGCAATTTAGGGTTATAACAAGGTGGGTAAGTTAATTACTGTTGTGTCGATCCAACGAACATCTCTAGTCAATATAGAACATCTCCTTGTAGATACTTCATACATTTTATTCTTCTAGTTATCTAGTGCTTCTTATGAATATGATAAACATGCGCTATCACTTTGCCCGCTCAAATTCCCATTTGTTGTAGGAATAATGTAGTGTTGTTGTTTGGATATTAATTTGTATATGTTTTCTAGTTTATATGTGTGGTATTCTTCTCTGGTGGGTTCTGTGTATCGCTGACCTTCATCAGGATCCAAAGGTGTAATGACCGGGAGGCCATCTCCTTCAAAATTCATTCTTATTTTCTTTAAATAAACCACAGTGGAATTATTGAAGACCCAATCAATTCCTAACAATGCAGGGTAAGGAAACCTATCATCAACTATCTCAATCACCTCAAATTTTGCAAACATCCTTACTCCATCAATGTCCTCAGGGACATGTTCCAATATTCCAAAGGGGCTTACAACTTGTTGATTAGCCATCCTAAGCCTGATAGGGGAATAGATCAACTTAGGTTTTCCCATTAGTGCCCAGGTGTTACACATTATTTTTATCATCCCTATGAATGTTAATGATGTAAAACTATATGTAGTCATCAGAGGGGCTAGTGGCCTGAGTTACTGAAGAAAGAAGGGAGAAGAATTTTTTCTGAGAAAAGAAGTTGCATTTTCCTTTGTAAAAACCCTATAAAAAAGGAATTTCGCAGGCTGCATTATATCTAGGGTGTGAGAATTCCTGATTCTTGTAGGCTGCATCATCGCTAGGTCGCGAGGAGTTCACAGTCTTCTCTATAGGCAGGGTGCGAGAATGCTTACACATGGGAAAAACAAACGTTTTCTCGAATCTTCTAGAAGGAGAAACTTCCATGGTGAGGTGGCATCCGAATGGTTTGGATCTTAATTGATTTCATGATTTAGTGGGATCATCCTAACCTCCTCACGTTATCCTCTTTAGATTATAAAAGGAGAGCAGCTCTCATGGAGAAGGGCTAAGTTGGATTTGGCTTGGAATTATTAGCTTGGTTGGAGTGTCTTTGAGTTTTTCCTTTGTCAAGATAGATTGTGAATATTATTAGATATATGCTTTTAGAATTCTTGGAGTGGAAGTGTGTGGGGAATGAAGGACAGTTGGAAGGGACCTTATGACATCAAGTCCATGGTTGTAATCTCTCTTTCACATTTAATATGATATGGTAATATGATTCTTTCCTATAAAGTTTGTTGTGTTTTATTGTATGATTCCTTGATCACATACATATGTTTATATTGACTTCATTCTATTACTATCACTTTGGTTGGCTGCGTTCTTTTGCAGGTTCATTGTTGTAGGAGTGTTGGAATAGAGCTAGGATGGCGATGGTGAGAGGAATAAACATTTAAACAGTATGTGACGTATCTCTCGTTAGTTAGTAAATTCAATATTTAAAACTTAAGGAAAGCGTCATGCTCTGGTGTGTTTTGTTCTAGATCTAGGTGGATCTAGGGAGATCAGTTAGTGTCTCCACCTACCAATTTATCCTATAACACTACGTCTTCTTTGTCATGACATTGACCTCTGACCCCAAGTCAAGGACCACATAATCTATATCATACTCTCCAATCTGAGCATTAAGGTGTAGTTATTTATTTTTCCTTATCTTTCTGGATAGTTGATGTACTTCTTTATTCAGCAAAGGGTCTACCCTTCCTATATCATATTGTCTAACCAAAATTTTCAGTTCTTGTATGGATTTCTCATCTTTAATCAACTCTATAAACATATGCAAGAAATTGACAAGTTTACTCACCTCTTTTCCATCTCCGATCAAATTAGACTGATAAAATGATAGAGGCAATCTGCATTATCTTACTTCTGGTCGTGTCTTTGATTAAGAGCCTTAGTCTCTCCCAAATTATTTTCTTGCCTCCTCAAACATTTGTCTTTCTTTATTTGCATCAAAAGTTTGGGTCTTCTCTACATATTTCCTGACTCTTGATTCTTCTCTAGTATTTCCTTGGGTCGCTCTTTCTTCTCCTATAACAACGCCTCCTCTAGTGAAAACAACGACTTTGGGATCTTCTCTGCAAGGTTCTTCTTTGATTAGTTGTATTTGTGGGTTCTAGTGAGGTCCCTGTCTCTCCTGAAGTTTATCCATCAATGTTGTACATTCCTCGATAACATGATCAAATGAGTTGCAATAGATGCAAGTGGTACAAGGGTTTTGATAGTCCCTTGCTAAGTGCCATGGTTTTCCACAGTTATAATAGATGATCTGACCTCGACCTCGACCCATACCTCCTCCTCTTCCTCTTCCTCAAAATCTACCACAAGGGTTGAAGTTTCCTCTCCTAGGGGAGTTATACTGCACAGTGCTTCCTTCTTGCTATACTTTGCATTTAATTTTGTATATATCCCTTGACCTTTCACGCATGAGATCATAAGCCCTACGATCCCCTTCATCATGTCCTACCAACTTACAAAGCATGCAATACATATTTGTGGGTGTCTGGACATATTTTTCCAGATAGTAACATTCACCAGGGCGATGTCGATTTCTACATATGTCGCACTAGGGTAGGGTGACTTGCTTCAAAGGGCTCGATGCTCCAGAGTCAAATTATTCGTGAAATAGGGGACATTGATCCTTGTCATGGCATTTTGATTTTCATCTGATACACCAGATGTATTCTCTTTTTCACTTGTCTTTCTTCATATATTTGACCTATACTGATAGACTAGTTAGCTAACTCAAGATTTGACTCATACTTGAGTTGGATTCTCCCATCAAGATTGATTTTAATTTCATGGTGATCTCTAGTGCCTCAGATTACGAAGTAATCTTTTGTTGCATCAGATGAAATCTGATGTGTGGCAAGAGGGAAGAAATGAAGCATTCTTTGTTCTACTCGTCTGGGATTTGAAAACTCAAGTGGCCTGTCAAGTTCTTGAACCTCTTATCGAACTCCCATACAAGTTCAGCTAAACTCTGCTTGATTTCTTTTAGTTCTATAATGCACTACGACTCTGACTTGGGTTTCTTTAATTTGACAATCAACTCACTCTTGATCTCATTCAACGGTTTAGGCTCTACAATTCCCTTAACAATATTCATGTACCAACTTAGTGAGAGGTCCCTTAGGGTAGTACTAAACTGAGCTCTCTTAACTACTTCATCAGTGATATTCTTAATACTCCATACAGCTTCGTATAGAAGCTAATGTTGATCAGGATCTTCGGATCCATATCCTTTGAAGGTGGGTAACCTCATCTCATATTCCATAAATATTCCTAGGTTTCCTGACTGGATATGTGGTGAAATAATAGTAACAGTGCTCTGAGTGCTTTGGTGACGTTGATTACTCTTATTTATTAATGTTGTTGAAACAACAATAGTATTAATAGTACTTACTTCGACAGTTGACGTAGTTCATGAAGTTTCTGGCTATTCTCGGTGAGGTTCCTCTATCCTAGAGAGCTCTGAATGTTATTTTTCCATCATATATGCCTCTTCTCCACTGTAGAAACCCTCATCCCCATAGTTATTCTTAAATAGGTTCACAAGAGGAACTTATCTGAACGCTCTCCCACTATGCGTATGTCTAGCCTCGGTGTCGTTGTCGCTATCTGAATTCTTGAACATTAGCTCTTCAATCCAACTAACTAATGTATCTTCAAGATGTTCTTCTCATGCAATAGAATCTTGATCTTCAGCTTTAGAAAATGTAAAAAAAATTCTCTAGGTCCCTTAAATAAATATTTCTCTGCTTGGCTATACGATTCTACTTAGTCAACAACAAACTTAGTGATGTACCCTTTGATGGTACTATGAAACTAGTGTTCTACTTCTCTTGATACAACATTATCAACTCTCTCAACCTTCTTGATCAGCTCCGACATCCAAACCACAGGTGGTCTAGATCTGATCTCAAATTGGGTATCTTCTAGCCTAACTAACCACTCGTATAACTCCCGATGGATTCCTCCAAAGAAAATCTCGTGTATATCAGTAAAGATATACCTTTCCAACCAATCCTCTGTACTAAAATTAGGGTTCTTGTTCTGGGATTTAGCAAAGTCCCTTTCTTGATATTTTATCCACTTCTGAATGTCTATCTTTGATGGAAACCACCTAGACATTACCTCAAGAAGATTTTGGTCTCGACAACAGAACCATTTGTTGGCACAGGGGCAAACCCAGGGTTCAGCTCCAAGAGTGCACCAACAATCCCTAACACTGGCCCTTTCGAAAACACCTACGCGAAATATGTAGTCTCACCTGAAGTAGCTATAGGGGGTTGCAGGACACAGGTGTCTACAACCAAAGAAAATGCATATTGGATTCATAGAAACAATACACAGTCACCTAGTTATTCTTTATCTTCCTTAATCCTACTTCGCAAGTTATATTTTAGATCTAACTCAATATCACAATAGAATCATATCAAATGGTAGAGAACATAAAATCAATCACACACAACACAAGATATACGTGGTTCACCCTCTCCCTAGGGCTACGTCCATAGAACTGTGCTTTATGATATATTAAGATGGAAGCATATAGTTCTTATCTGTGCTCTTAGCTAGTATATCTTCTCTTCTTCTCTATCTGTCTCTCCCCTCCCTATGCACGCAACTGCAAGGTTGATCTTTGCACCCAGTTGAAGATCTTACAATATAGAAGGCCCTCACACTCAACACTTCTTTCTCATACAATAGTACTCACTCGATCACACACAACAACAATGAACTCTCAACCAACCTAGAACCAACCCATCCCAGGTCCTTTAGACCTTTATTTATACATTACAATCACTTATCGACATACTTAGCTTGAGATCTAAGTGTCAAAACCCTATATGCCAAAACCCTAGGTGTCTAAAACCCTAGGTCAACTTGACCCGCATTTTCAGGGCTTTGCCAACCCGTCTTTCCTTCCTTCTCATGGGGTGTTGCAAAGCATTCAACGATGGAGTTTTATGCTTGCTGAGTTGTCCACAATCCATATTCCTTGCTGATATGTCATCCTCAGTCTCTTTGTCCAATGAATTTCTTTCTCTTAATTCACACTGCCTTTTCTTATCTTCTCCTCACTTCGAGCCAATATCAGTCAATGTCTCTTCCGTGCGGTGCACATTCCTTATTTTCTTCCTTAATATTCGCTTACTTCCATACCCAAGGGCCAACAATCCTCCTTCCCAAAACTAGGTCAAGGAACAAATCCCACTCCTTGGTAGCGCATAGCCTTACATACAATGTCTGTGTACAAAGAAACTTACAAACCACTTGCACTTGGGTCTGCAAGTCTTAATTGACTCTTTGCACAAAGCCAGCTAGATCTACTTCTTACATTACTTAGATACTTATTTATACATTTACAAAAAGGCCTAATCATGGGTAAACCCATGGGTTCAAATCCCTTAAGACATTACATAAACCCTAGTAAACCCCTTACTAGGTCCACAAGCTTGAAAAATGAATGAGCTCCCGCGATCTCCGCTCTGCATGGGCGCTCCATCTTTCAACAGCCTGTCGAAGTCCCAAAAGTGGTCAAACACGACCAATGTATCCTCAAAACTTGGTCAAGGGCCAACAATCCCCCAAAACTCACTTGTCACGCGTCCTGAGTCACTCATATCTGGGAAAAACTGCTTCAAAAGCCTCGAGCTTATCTCAATCTTCTTCGACTTGCTGCTTCGCCATAACCTCCTGCTCAAAGATCTTTTGAATCATTTTCTCTGTAGCAGGCCTTTCCAGGTGCTATTCCATTTTCGTAACCATTTGATCTAGCTGTGAGACTTGACCTTCAATCTCTTCAAAAATATTGCATGCTTCATCGTGCATCGGCTATAGTATCTATGTAGCCTCCATGACTATGCTCTGGATGGAAACAATCTGTTGTTGGATTGTGTGTTGTTCCTATGATCTCTTCATTTTCTTGAGAACTATGAGTATCTTCATCTGCATCTCCATGGTGGATGCCTGTTGCTATGCCTTCTGGAGCTGTGCTTCCAATTTCCTTAGCTTTGGATCTTCTGCGAGGTGTTCATAGGTCTGCACACTACGATCACTCAACTCCTTACATTCTAGTGCAAGGATCTTGATCCTTCCAACTGCGCTCTTGGAAATTTCTTCCCTCTAATTGCACACTTCTTGCGGAGTGCTCAGTATGACTTGGAGCTTTAACTCTATTACTCTTGATTGAATATGTTGAATGGCCTCAGTTATCTTCCCCACTTGAATCTTGAATGACTCTTCCTCCTCATATGCCAAGCCCAGAACAGAGCGAAGTTCTTTAGTTACTTCTTCTTTGACCGCATTCTTCTCTGTGAGAAACTAGTATTTTATTTCGATATATGCACATTATTCTTCTTAAACATCGCTCGAATTTCATCTTTCTCCTTCTGTGCAACTCAAAGTTTCTCTAAGGCCTCCTCCTTTTCTTGCTTCAAGGATTTTGTAACCTGATCCTTTTCTTCTCTGGTTCACTGAAGTCAAGCCTCTGTTGCATCTGCTCACCTTCGTAATTGGGTGGGCTCATCACTTAATTATGCAATCTTCAATGAATATGATGTAGTAGGTACTATGATGCAGTAGGTACTAGATGGCTCGATTAGATGGCTTGTTGTATCTCCTGTAGCTCCTTCTTGATTCTTTCATACAACATCTACTTCTTTGCTCCATAACACTACAAGATATCTTCTAAAGAATCCTCCATGGCTACGATGATTAGATTAACATCATCCACTGTGAGCGTGGCCTTCATCTTGGGCTTACTAGTGCACGTCTTCTTTCTTGATGAGGGTTTATGCGGAGAAACCTTTCGTTTCTTCGATGTTTCAACCTCAGTAAGGGGATCCTTTGGCGGTGTAACTTCACATTTTTCTTATTTGTATCCTTATTCCCCTCCTTCTTATTCTTGATTCACTTCATATCCTCCTCCTTCTGCAAGCGATTCAGGCTCACTTTCCTCTGATGTGTTGTTCTCCTCATCAGTTTCTATGTTTTTCACTTCCTCCTTTTTATTATTTTTCTTTATGCTAGCCTGTCCATCATGCTCGACCCAGGTGACTAATGGAATTCCTATGATGTCGGGGTCAGAGATTTCTGTAGTGTCAACCAGTACAAGGAATTATGCTGGACATTATTTGGTAATCTCCTCCATATCTTTGTCGGTCAACTTGTAATAGGACTGGAAGTCTTCCTTACTTTCATCCCTACACGTAGTGATATAAATAAAGTGTCGATATGAAAGGAACTTTTCTACTGGTCTGTACTGGTGTAGTGTGTTCGGGGTCATTCACAAAAATTCCTCAATAGCATGCTTCAACTGCTGGTAGTAGGCATGGAGGACAATGTTCGGCTGTCACTGCTTCGACATATCATTTGTGTACCACAAGGTGAATAAACTCGCAGCCAACGGATCAAATGGCTCAACTTATGGGAATGTCACTCCTTCGAGCATATGCCAAGCAACAAATGCGATCAATACCAATAACCAACTGAAATGGAACTCATACCCTTGATCCTGTGCTTCACACCAATATTTTTCAAGCTCGTTGACGAGGTTACTCGCCCAGTTCATTTTCATTCCTTCTACGCACTTCCTTGCAAGGTTCACTACAAATCCTATGACCTGTGTTGGATGATTCTTTCTAATGAGCTTACTAGCTATAAGTTGATAAGCTAGGTGCACTGCACCATCCTGGATGGAGGCTACCTTTTAGCCTCGCTTTCCATTTTCTACATCACCATACTCCTCCTTTATGAATTGTAGTAGAGAGTGATCGAAAGTATTCCCTGGGTAGAACTATTGAGGGTCCAGTCCCTGCATGCTTAGTCCTTTAATGAGATGGATTAGTGCTGTATCAATAGTGACATGCCTGTCGAGCCACAAATATCCTTCGTGGTAGCATGACAGGAGGATTTTAATTCAAGCGTTAACCTCCTAATGTTGTCCAAAGTGAGGGATCTTCATTACACTCAGTATCATCGATTACATGAGCCCCTTAATCCATGGCTGGGAGACTATGAACATCTTCTTTCCAGTCATTCTCATCAAATACCTATGTGGTGCAAGCATCACGTAGTTCTTCCTATCCCTCATGTTAAAGTCATTGTTCTTTATAGCTGGGATATTTCATAACTGGGGTCCAACTACACGTATCCCCTTTGGGATGTACACAATGATCAACATGTACTCAAATTCATGTGGGATGTTGTTGTGGTTCATCGCGCCAGCTAAAGGCGGTATGTATTCTGGCAAGACTGATGGGATCTTCTTCGCATTAGCCAGATCGTCGCGGTGTTTGCTTCGCTTCTCAATATCATGGCCAAAATATCTAGTCGAGGGGAATGCTTGCACTCCTATAGTCGATGATGCCTTTATTCCCACAAACATAACTTTCTCAGCCCTGAGGTCTACAAGAATGTCCTCCATAGACTTCTCTAACGTGCTTGGTTCACCCAAAATTCACACTTATAACAAAATAGATCGGGTAGGATAATGGACAAGCGAGGTAATCAAATGGATGGAGAGGTCTAGAACTCACAACGTGATATACAATCGATTCTGTGTTAGTTTGGATAATCATGGGTGGAAAAAAGTGGTCCTGGCACAACGTTCGATGGGTTAAATAAGCAAACATCGTAACGGATTCCTCCAATGGGTAGGAATGCCTCAATCAATTTGAATAAGTCCGTTATGGTGCGTTCGCAATAGTTCATTTACTCATAAATGTGTTTTCGAGTTGTTCCGGGGCATTATTCTAACATTCGGGGTGCCTCCAATGATCCTATAGCTTCATCATGGCGAAGTCCCATTCTGCATGGTTTTTCTATTTCGGCAAGGTTCAAGTTTTGTATATCTACTTTTTGTGAAGTCTTCTCTGGAACTTGTTGTAGTTTTGCTAACTTGGATTTCTTCTTACTGAGCTTTCTTGCCTTCTTTGCTATGATCTGAGTCTCTGTATTCCTCTTCCCATTCTTATTCTTATCTTTTCTTATCATAGTGACTTTGCGGTGCTGATGTTCTTTCAAATGTTTCAAAGGTAATACCTCTTCTCTTACTAACTCTAGGGTCGGTATTCTTCTTTATTGAATGGACTGGTTCTTCAAACCTTCCTGCATTCTTTCAACTTCAACAACTAATTCTCTTTCCCTATGTTGCTTTGACCTATCCTCTTGTTCTTCTATTAGTCGCTCTATTTTTCTGGTTATGAGGTCCCTTAGCTATTTCTTTTTATGTTCTATAGCTTACTCCTATGTTTTCCTTCTAATATGATCCTTTTCAATCAAAGTCTTTCTTAACAAGAGTGGAAAAGTGACGTTGTTCTTAACAGATTTAATGACTTCAAATTCTTCTTTAGTCGATGTTTCATGAGAAATCGTAGGTATATTAGTAAGTCTTCCACATAGGGTTATCATTTTTCCTTTAAACAAGCCTATCTTTCCCAATGAAGGTATCATAGTAGGCTTTCCCAAAATTTCCAAAGTGCTTTCTGGCATAATATTCATGTGTGTTTCTTCATCCAATACACAATCTATGTCGAAGTCTTCTATTCTTGTAACTATGCATTGTTTTTCTTTTAGGATCTCTAGTAAAATAATGTCTTTGTGATCATCCATTACTTCTTTTAACTTTATTAACATAGTCTCTGACTCTTTCTGTTTATAATTCTCTAACATATCCTTTGTCTTTTGACTTTCTTTATATTTTTTTTGTCTCATGTTCATCTTTTCAACTTTAGAAATCATCCTTGGACAATCCTCAATCTCATGAACAATATCTTTACAACAAAGACAAATAGGACCTATATCAAGGCATTCCTTAGCAATATGTCCCGGTCTTTTGCAATTATAAAACTATGTAAATCCTCTCTTTCTTTTAAACGAGTTTCGGCCTATCCTGTATTGCGCACTAGGATCACAGTGTTGGACCTGCAATCTGCAAAAATTCTTTCTAGGTTCTTGTAAACACTTATTAGTCCAAAAATTCGTTTTATGCATAGGAATAATATATCTTTCTCTATTTCTATCAGATTTATTCAGATCAACTCTTTCTTCTAATTGTGCCCTAGTTTTTAGACTATGACAAAATCTATCAAACATACCTAGATTCATACTGTCGAAAAAAAAATTCCACTTATCTTACCTTTACCAGAGCACAAATATTTAAGATCTTACCTCTTTTCTTCAGATCGGGTTTCTTTATTACCACAGAGCTTCACAAGTTGATTAGAATACTGTGGACTCTAGTAACATGTCTACGCACATATATTTCTCTTTTCTTTAGTTCCCAGCAATCACAATTCTAGGTCCCGGCAATGGAATCATTTGTTGGAACAGGGGCAGAATTCAACAAAGAACCAACAAAACCCTAACTACTGGCCCTTTAGGCAACACCTGTGAAGCAGATGAAGTCTCACCCGAGGTAGAGGTAGGGAGGGTTGTAGGACTCAAGTGTCTGCAACCAAGATGGGACACAGATCTGTGATTAAAATACTTAACAGAGAACTTAAACAACAATATACATTGGTTCATGAGTCTCATTCACATCATAGATTAAACCCTTTTTATACATCAATGCAGTAACAATAAATATCAAGTACTTCAATTACTTAGCAGATAACATTAGCTCAGATCTAACATTCATATACCATTAAGCACTAAGAAACCACATCAGATACATTCATCATACATTATAACAACAACGGTAATAAGATAAACACATAAACAACATTGCACAAAGGACATCAAGAAACAAGATATATGTGGTTCACCCCAGTATGGGGCTACCTCCACCAACTTCTTCTTCTTCTTTATTTAGTCTTCAATCTTCTTACATTCATCTGATCCTATGCATAGAGCCACAGATCCCAACTTTGCAGAGGATAGGAGATCTGTGAGTTGCACAC
>JASDQU010308000.1:78787-98224 GCA_032191745.1 Picea mariana | reverse complement strand
CCACGCTATTTTTCATGCCTCACTGCCCACTTGTTCTCTATGAAAATGTATTGGAGGCAAACTGGACGTCTGTCAATTTGAATAAGATTATCATATTAGGCAACAGTTTTAACCGTTACACGCTATATGCTTTGGATTACTGTGACGCTAAAAAAGTTAAGGCCGTTCGAAACAGGGATCATGTATTGCATGAAATTCCACTCCCAGAAATAACAGAAACAACTATTAGAAAACTTGTCCTTCTGCTCCCATTGGCAGCTCACTTGATGTGTTTCTCAGAGCATTCGTACATTTAAGTTGGCATTTCTTTGCATGGGATGGTTCATTGGACGATCTCAATCTTGATCTATCTTCAAAGGATTATGCCAAAGAGGCATAGCTTTCACTTCTGCTAGCTGGTAATGTCATTTCAATTGGGGTGTAATTAATTTCTTTTTGGTTTTTCAGTATTATCAATGTTTCCATATGTATTTGCAATCAATTCAAACGGGATATGTATTGGGAATTTGATCAAATGGTGAGATATTGTTCCATATATTCAAATGGACAAACATGTATTATAATGAATCAAACACCAAACCTATTTTGTTTTTTAAATAAATAGAGTTTTCAATTATACTATTAATAAAATGCAAAAAGATACTCCCATGGCTAAGATATAAATCATGTGTCCATCCCAAAACTACTAAACAACTAGGCCAGCTATCCAACGAAAAAATAACATAGTTGGCATAAACTAAGATTCTAATAGAGAGTGACATGATTGAACTAAAATAAACATAAAAATTAGTAAAAAATAAAAAGACTATATGACCATAGACTATGATGAATAAATTAAGTATCCAGCTTTGGAACATGAGGACAAATTTTGTCTTCTTTGCATCAAGCACTTTATCTTGAGAAAAGGTACATGCTTCCCTGGACTCTATAGCTTCCAATTCCTTGGGTAAGATATTGAATCACAATGGAATTACAACATTGCTTAAAAGATTCATCCACTAGATCCTCCCATCTAGAATCAAGCAATGAAGTTGGATGAAAGACACCATCATTGGCTAAACAGTCTCTAAGTTTTTTTTCTTCTCTTCTAACATGCAAGGGGATGAGACCTAGAATGTTCTTGATGAAAGGTTGAAGGAGGTATAAAATGGACTATGACTGCTAGTTAACATGAATTTCTAGGGGGGAATCCATGTTGAAGACGAGTGAGAATGTGGATAGTTCGCTGAGAAGCTTTGACAATGAGCAATTCAGATACCTTGAAACAAGGACCAAATTTGTGTGGCATTATTGAAATTAATACCAATGAATCCCAAAATCAAATGAAGGATATTGCCATGGACATGTCTAAAGTCACGCTCAAAACCAGTAAGACATGGATTTTTCCTTTAGAGGCCCAACACTGTTCAATTTGATTAAGCCCATTGAAGGAGGGGCGGTACGGGGAATAGATTATTTGGGAGGTAGAATAGGAGGGGAAGAAGGAATTGGCAGGAAAGAAGGGGGAAGCCAAGTAACACGGAGGCGCTTTTACCAATCACCACATTTAAAGGCATCGACATCCCATTTTAAATGGATTCAAGAATATTCTGATGGATCCTGGACCAGAACAAAGGGAGAATGAGGATTTCATCTTTAAAGATACGTCGATTATACTATGTTCAGATTTCCCATAAGGAAAAACCAAGTAAGAGATTCCAAATTCTATTTAAGATAGGATTATTAAATCCATGAGATCTCCAAGAAGAAATTGTGTGGCGAACTGAAGAAACATGTCTATTAGATTGTCTGAAGGAGAGGTTGCCTTTAGTGTAGCACGAATGACTAAAATAGTAAGATTTTAAGAGGTGCTCGAGGGATTCTCCATCCTTATGACATAGAGGCAGAGGCCAGGGTTAAAAAAAACTCTTGGAAAGAGGTGATCCCAAGTGAGGATCCTACCATGAGAAACCAATCAAAGAAAGGTGGCCACCTTAGGCCATAAATTGATTTTCTATATCTTAGGCCATATATCATCTGATGGGTGGGCGAAATGTTGAGCTAGGAGGGAGTAGGATTCGTTCAAGTTGAGGAGACCAGTTGTTTGATAGCCCCATCAGAGTTTGTATGGAAGAAAACAGAACTCTATTTTCCTTTGGAGCAAGTTATTTTGTAGAGAGACCCGATGTTGACAATTGCCAAGAGGTGCCTTAAGAGAAAGGAAAGCTGGATTGGAGTGGAGATTGGGTAGATGTTTCCTTGAGATTGTTGGAGAGGTGCCTTAAGATAAAGGAAAGATGGATTGGAGTGGAGATTGTGTAGATGTTTCCAAGAGTTATCCAAAAATAGAGTTGATTTATCATATTTTATCTCCCATAAGTTATTTTCCTGGATTAGTGATTTGTTTTTCCATGTCATGTTCCAAATTATGGAACCTGGTTAAGATACGTACTAACATTAGGATGTAGTCTTTATGATTAACATTGTGAGCATATTTGTATTTTGAGAGCTTTCACCGGGGCTCTCCTTTCTTTTGAAGCTATCTCCACTAAGTCTTGGCACCCACTGAATGGTTAAGAATTTCATGGTCTCTTAATCCCAGACCTCCCTTGAGCTTGGGGAGATATATAGTGTTCCAGTCCACTTATTAGTTCTTAGTGTAGGCATAAAGGGACTATAGCGATCGATAATTCATTGACCTAGTATTACTTTGTCCTTTGACCACAAATATTTCCATATTATCTATTGTTGGAACCACAGAACTAAAATCATCGATTTTTATATAATAAAAAATACCATATATGTCATGATATGATTGGACAACGGATTGGAGGTATTATTGGCAACTTCTCTATTCCCAATGTTACATATGTTGGCATATCCAAAGTATTTGTTCATATATAGTATTTTTGAATTATATATTTTCTTATGCGTTGTTGGAAGGTGGATTAATGCTAGTATTAGTTAGAATGTTTTCCTTAGCATTTTCTGCGAGCTAAATTTATGCCAATGTTTGATATGCTAGCATATCCAAAGCTTGTCCTTCGAACAGATTCTCTACTATTCGAACTATTGTTACATAAATTATAGTAAAATTATTTTGCTACATTAGATACCTTTGACATTGCATTTTTTCTTAAATGTTTACAGAGCATTTCTGACAGAATTAAATGTTTACCTAACAGGATTGGCAACGTTGAATGTTTACTTAGCAGGCCTCTTACAATACATTTTCTTTCATTTTTTAATTTTATATGCAATGTTCTCTGCAGTCAATTTGGGCAATATTGTGCTTAAACGACATTGTTTCTTCACTGGTCCATGCTTGCTTCTTGCATCTCCACTGATTTATTATTTGCCTCTTGTTGTTGTTCTTGTCTGTATGTTCATCCCGTTGCAGTTTGCACGTTTGGGGTTCTGGAACCGCGATTGGAACTGCAGAATTCCTGGTGGATTGGTTGTTGTTTTCTTCCTTGTTCGTTGGATGTTGTTTATTGTTGTTTGATTCGACTTTGGAGGGTTCGGGTCCTGTGACTGCAGTTGGTCCTTTTGGTGGTTCTTAATTGGTTTCTTGTTTGTTGCTTTCTCTCAATGTTGGGGTGTTGGATCTGTTGTTGCATTGTTTTGTAGTTGACTGCCCATAAAATACTATTAAGATAAAATAACATACAAAAATTCACATTCGATGTAAATTGCATATGTTCGTCTTATTGCAATTTGCACGTTTGGGGTTCTGCAACTGCGATTGGAACTGCATCATTCCTAGTGGGCTCATTGTTGCTTGCTTCTTTATTCGCTAGATGTTTTTTATTGTTGTTTGATTTGACTTTGGAGGGTTCAGGTCCTACAACTGCAGTTGGGCCTTTTGGTGCTTCTTAAATCGATTGTTATTTGTTTCTTTTTTCTTGTTTGCTTAAGGTTTGCAATGTTGGGGTGTTGCATCCGCAGTTGGATCTGTTGTTACATTGTTTTGCAGTTGGCTCTCCATAAAGTACTAATAAGATAAAATAACATACAAAATTTTGCAGTCAATGTAAATTTCTTCTCTTCCACCTTCAACCAGAGTTTGTCAGCCTCAAACTAGATTTCATAGATAGTGATGCTTTTTCCATGGTTTATGTCTTACTTTGGTTTCATAGTTATGAGAGTAAGTTCTTTTTGTGTGAGCGATATAGTTGTTCTCTACCTTTTTTTTCTGCATGGAAGTTGTGTTACTTCTTCTATACTTTCTCACCTTTCTGTGCTTGGGGGTTCCTGGTGTGGTGAATTGACAAATCGTTATCAATCGAATGTCGTTCATTTGCATACTTAGAAATTTTTGTGGACGCGGCTTCGCGGATAGGTGTTATCGAACTATGGTAGCTCGTGTTCGATGTATACATCTTGCACCCAGAACTTATGTGCTCTATATTTCAACCTCGCAATCCTCAAACTTGCAAATGTGCCTCTGTCTACGATGAGTTTGTCTATCCGACCTACATTTCCATACGTAGTCGATTTTTCAAAGTTTGGCGGGTTGACGCCTTTCCGGGTTCAGAAAATTTTAAAAGCATTTGTCACTCCCCTCCATCCCTGCTACCTTCTGCCATTCCCAATAGACATTAATTATTCTTTCAAAAGTCACAACTGACTAGACAAGTTCAAAAATATTTCCTTTAATAAGAGGAAAGCTCGAGTACATCTCCCATTAAAATGAATAGACACGTGAATATTATGGGATCTGGTAATTTCTTTTGCCTGCATTTTGAATTTGCTAAAAAAAAATATATATTGGCTATTTTAGTTTTTTAAAGGCTTCATCATAGTAACAGTGCAGTACCGTACTAGCTCATTGTCATCCATGAATGTGTCCCCCATAGAGGTCTTGACGTCATGTCTCTCTTTAAAATTGTGCATATGTTAGATGTTATATTTGAGAATCTGTTCGGATATGGGAATGTTAATACGTGGTATTAGTCATTATTCAACTTACATATTCGAAAATATTGGCATTAATAAGAGAAAATATCTATAACATCTATCATTAAAACGTGTTAACCCAAAATCTACGGAAGATCATACTGTCATCCTCCAGCGTTGCTTTTAAATACTTATTGGAATTTCTCTCTATCATCAAAGAGTTGGGCTTTAGTGTGCCTTCATTCTAATGTTCTTGGTCATGGACATGTAAGACAACTTAGATATGTGATTGAGGCCCAAATGAAAGAAGAGAGATTTTTTTTATGTGACGTGAGATTTGAGCCATAAAAAAACTCTGTTATCCAACAAAAACTCAGACAGGGGGAAAAAAAAAGAACAAGTATATTTTTTTTGGTGTTCTTCATGTATTCGATTCTTTGGACCATGTTGAAAAGCCTGCCTGGAGATTTGTTTTTTCATATTCTTTGTTTTCTTGCTGGGATTTGTAATAGATTTTCAGGTCACGTGCAAAATTCTTCTTCATTGAAGTATATAGTTTCTTCCAACAACACAGATTTGGAAAGTGTATCAAATTCTGCAGATCACACAAGACTTTGTCTTTGTCAGAAGCGTCGCACTTTCTGTGTCTTGCAAAGTGGTAAGTGATGTTCGTAAATGACGTGAAATATAACTCCATTCGTGAATGTACCCAGAAGAAGGTAACATAAACTGTATGGGTGGATAAAAGGTCATATTATCAATACAAACGTTTCTATTTAAAAGTTTGTTGAGCTACTTCTCAGTGCGGTAACAGACTTGACAGAAAGCCATGCTCTTTGTCAAAGTTTGTTCACTTTCCTCTGGATGTAGTTACAGACTCCACATATTTGGAATCAACTACGAACATTCCAAACCTTTTTGTGGGCCACGATATCTGCCACCATTGTGACGAAATATATATTCTTATGTAATCTGCAACATTTGATGAACTTGCCAGACCTGTGCGGATGCGATGTGCAACATTTGATACACTTTCTAGACCTGTGCTACAAGAAGATGTCATGTACTTCAATAGAAGAACATTTTTTAGTTGTCTTGGACGTTCCTTCAAATTTACTATAATAAAACAAAGAAGCTCAACATACAAATCTTCAGGCAGGATTTTCAACCAATGAGATGATCAAATACAGGGAGAATAACAGTCACAACATACTTGAATTTTTTTTATGTCCCATAGCTGATGTCACATAAAATGACTCCCTCAACTTTGAATTGGGCTTGAATCACATTTCTAAGTTGTCTCAAATGTCAATGGTCAGGAACATTACAAGGAAAGAACCTTAAACCCCAAGTTTTTGATGCTAGAGGGAAATTAATACTTAACAAAGAATGGAATGTTGAATAACCATCCAATGCAAGCAACCCATATCTAGAAGAGACAAGCTATTCAAAAAACTAGGATAGATCTAGCTGGCATCACCAATTAAGTCCAAGACCTAAAATTGATATTCAACTCATTTTTTCCGAATAAAGGATTTGATCGTCAAGAAAAGTGTCAACAAGCTTCATCATTGTAAATATTTTTTATTGGCCAGGAGCAGGCCAAATCGCAATCATTATGGAAAATAATCTCAACTATATTTTGTAACTCATCTTATTTGAATATAAAATATTTGCAGTTTTTTTTATGGTGTTTTCCAATCTCTCGTATTGATTTTCATTTTATTTTCTACCTTTTTTTCCTGTGTCGTTAAACATGGATGACAAGATTTTATTTTTTTTGCCCAGTACTTCAGTTTAAATAAAGGCTACTATGTTCGTTGCTTGCATTTTACATGGAAGAATAATTTGTCATAAGCTATACTTATGTGGCGTCGGACCTATACTTAAACAAATAAATTGGAGGACCCCTCTTTCTTTCATTCTTTCAGTGCCGCAAATAGAATGAATTAATAAGTTACAGAAAGGCAACTCAAGTGTTGACACCATGTTTTTGTTCAATATTTTGCATATATTGCAGCTTCTTCTATTTCATAATATATGTGCATATATACTAATATGAGTACTATTGGAATAAATATAAAAACTTCCTCTTAGGCAATTATTTGACCACTGAGTCCTAGGTTTGTGGTATTCATAAACTATGTTATATGTTTCGTCATATAAATCTTGCAGCCAAAGAGCTTCTATGATATGTAATTTATGCTTTAACTAATGATAACTCACATTCTGGCCACCAGGCCCCGGGTTTGCAATATCCAACAACTATGTCCCCTGTTCCATCATATACATTTTGCAACCAAAGAACTTCCATGATCTGTAACTTATGATTTAACTAATAATAACTCACCAGGGGTTCGAAACAGCTATGTCCCCTATTCCATCATATACATCTTGCAGCCAAAGAACTTTCATGATCTGCAATTTATGCTTTAACTAGTGATAACTCACCAGGGGTTCGAAAAGCTTGGCATTAATAAAGGAACAATCAATTTTCCTCTCTTGGATACTTAGCCCTTTTCCCCACCCTTTTCCCCTTTTCTTCTTCTCGTCTATTATGGATTTATGGTTATACAAGTAGTCTTCTTTCTATCATCGTGGGTTCCAGGGTTGGTCGACTGACATATCTTCATCTCCATTATATCCTCACATGATGAATCTGACCGACTATTATTCCTTTCCATACTTAGCCAATCTTATGAACACGGTTGTCGGGTTGGTGCTTTCAAACTATGTTGCTTCTTGTTGAGTTATATACATCTTGCAGTAAAAAAATTTGTGGTTTCAACAAAATTTGAGAACCGAAGAGCATCCTGCAAATTGGGAGATGATTTTCATTTGAAACAGAAATAATCCATGACTATATATTAGTATGAATACTATTCAAATAAATATCAAAAATTTCTCCATTAATACATATTAGTATGAATACTATTGAAATAAATATCAAAACTTTCACTTGGCCAATACTTAGCCAATTATCTGGCCACTCGGCCCCGGGTTTGCAGTATGCAACACCTATGTCCCATGTTCTGTCATATACATCTTGCAGCCAAAGAACTTTCATGGTCTGCATTTTATGCTTTTACTAGTGAGATGATCCAGGTGGATATTGGTGGCCACCCACCTATTCCACTTGGACCCACACCATTGTTTCTTTCAGTTTTTCAGTTTCCTTAATTGTAGCACAATTTACTATTTTTAGCAGTTCTTCGAGTCCTGAACTTTCGGAGCTGTTTTGAGGCCCTAAACGACATTTTTTGGGCATGAATGCTTCGATGAATATGAGTCCTCTCCAGACTCGATATTTTTTGACAGTAGTGTAGTCCTCAGACAGATATTTCTAACGATGTATCATGTGCATCAAACGAATATAGTGTGACAAAGTTACAACCACGGGAAATTGATGTACCAATTTACCCCAACGGGGCCCATATTCTACGTTTCATCTCCTAGGGTTAGGTTTTTGGATGTTTATGGTTTTCCATTGTTTGTCAGTAATATATAGGCCTTCGAGCCTCATTGTAATAGGTAGTTCAGAGGCCAGTATCTTCCACATCTCCTCTCAGAGATAAGCTACCAGTGCCCTAACTAGTTTATTTCCATTCTGTCTGTAAGCATTTTTCAGTCATTTGTTATTAATGATATGAAGTCTTATTTCCACTGCATCTCTACATTTATGTTTATTTCTGTATTTCATTGTGTTCCTACATAAATCTGGATCAATGGTATCAGAGCGGTCTGCTCATTCTCGATCTTTCTTTGCATGTCCCCAACGAGGTCGGGGTATAAGGAGTTGGGGCTCGATCTAGTTGAACCTTTGCAAGATCAGTCTCACAAACCTTGACAACCGCCCATGGGGGAAGAGAAAAAAGATGAGGAAGCAGGAGATCCTATCAAAATGTTTCTTTAGGAGGCCCTCGAGAAACAAAGGAACGCAATGATGGACAACTTTGCCCAGATTCTTCAATATATTCCCAATAGCAGCGCATCGACATCAAACAACCACTCTGGAGGTGCCACTCCTTTTAAGGTACAAGTAAACTTTGACATTCCCATATTTGAGGGCCAAATAGATGCAGATGATGTAGATAGATGGTTGAATCTGTTAGAAGGATATTTATCAGTTCATGAATTTTCTGACCGAGAAAGGATTATTTTCACACTCCTCAAAGTTGTCCCCCATGTCAAGGACTGGTGGAAAACCTACTCGAAGCAATAGGGCAAGGGGGAACCCTCCCTGTTCTCGGCCACACCCACTTGGAATTATTTCTGAGACACCATCAAGGAAAAATATTATCCTGTGGGGAGCTATGAGGAAAAATAAATACAATGGACTACGCTGCGACAACAAAGGGACCAAGATGTGCATGAGATGACGAATCTGTTTCATACCCTACGCACAAAGTTGGGTATCAAAGATTTAGAGAAACATTTGGTGTTAAAGTAACGCAGTTGTCTGCACAGATACATTTAGGAGGAAATGGAGTTCCTTGAGATCTCCTCGCTTGGTGTGGCATACCGATATTCTACCAAGATTGAGCAGAAGTTCAAACAGAAAAAGAGAGACTTTGGGTCTGCGAATCAGAAGCAAGGGAAAGGTACCCCCAAACCGCAGAACAAAGGAACAATCCAAGGTGGGGTAGCCCAGGATAACCCGCCAAAGCCACAAGCAAAGAACAACACCAAGAAGCCAAAAAAGGACACAGGGAAGTGGTGTGAGTTCCATAAGAGATCCACTCACAACGCAAGTGAGTGTCGGGCCAAACAGTCACTAGTAGCCGAAGTGAAGGATTTTTAATTAGATGCATGCTCGGACTCTGAATCAGAACCCGACAAGGGGAATGATAGGGGGAAGCATATCATCGATGTGAATCCCAACGCCACCCTTGCCACCACGAATATCCAAAAGGAGGAACCAAAAGATCCAGAGGAGGCAGAGTGTCTCTTCCATTCCAAGATGTGGGTAAAGGGTTCCCCGTTGCAGTTCATTGTCAATAGCGGGAGCCAGAAGAACCTCATCTCGGTAGAGGTCATGAAGCGGCTGGGCTTTTCGACCATAACACACCCACAACCATACACCATCAGGTGGTTTCACAAAGGACGGGACCTCTGTATCAGCCAACAATGTCACCTTCCCTACAACATCAGGCCCTTCACGGATGAGGTATTATGTGACATTGCTCCTCTTGATGTTTTTGATGTATTATTAGGCCAACCGTAGTTGTCGAAGCAACATGCTGTCTATGAGTCTAGGCCTCCTATTGTTATTATCACCTTGGGCAATAATCTATACAGGATACCGAAGATAGGACCGCCTACCACCATCTCTTTGGTTACTGCAAAACAATGCAGTAAGATCATTTCCAAAACCAAGAAATTTATTTTCCTGATGATCCGCCCTCAGGGAAAGAGGAAGACTGTGGCCATGACCTCCAGACAGGGCCCTGCTACATGAAAACAATAGATGGATAAGGTCATGGAGGAGTACGAGGACATCTTCACCTCCCCCGTAGGGGTGCCTCTACAATGCCAGGTCAAGCACCCAATTGTTCTGACCCCAGGTGCGTCGCTGCCCAATGGACCCATCTATCAGTGCTTTGTTCTGGAGAATAACAAAATCAAGAGGCAAATTCAGGAGCTGTTGCAGAAATGTCACATCTGGTCAAGTTCATCACCCTGTGGGAGCCCGATCATGTTGGTACAGAAGAAGGATGGCACTTGGAGACTTTTCATTGACTATCGGGTACTGAATAAGATCACTGTTCGGAATAGGTACTTGATCCCACAGATTGATGACCTTTTCAACCAAGTCAAGAGAGAGAAATATTTCAGCAAGATTGACTTGAAGTCGAGGTATCACCAAGTACCAATCGAACCCTCTGATGTGTGTAAGACTACCTTCAAATCCAAGGAGGGCCTTTTCGAATGGTTGGTCATGCCATTCCAGTTGAGGAATGCCCCTACAACCTTCATGAGGCTAATGGATGACATCCTATGAATATTCACCAACTCATTTGTAGTGGTGTACTTGGATGACATTCTAATCTTCAGCAATACTTGGGAAGAGCACCTCCACCACATCCGACAGGTCCTCCAAACACTGCGACAACACAAGTTGTGTGCCAATTTGGAGAAATGCACTTTTGGCATGACCTAGGTTCAGTATCTAGGATACATTATTGATGAGCAGGGGGTGCATGTGGATCTAGCAAAGATCCAAGTCATTCGGGATTGGCCAGCCCCAACCACCCTAATAAAGCTCCGCAACTTTTTAGGTATTGCCAATTTATACCATAGGTTTGTGTTGGGTTACTCTCATATCACTTGGCCCTTGAGTCAAGTCACCAAGGGAGGAGCTAAAGAAAAATTATTTTGGTCTGAATCTCAACAGAAGGTGTTCGGGGAGTTGAAGCATCACCTCTACTCTTCACCAGTTCTCACATTACCAGACTTGCAACAACCATTTGAGATCGAGATAGATGCCTTTGCCTATGCCATTGGGGCAGTCCTTACTCAACATGAGCATCCAGTGGCATATCACAGTGAGACACTTTATGAAACAATCTAGAAGTATCCCACTTATGACAAAGAAATGTATTCCATTGTGCAAGCTTGTCGGCAATGGAAGCATTACATTTTGGGAAAGGAAACAATCATCCACATAGACTAGCGACCCCTGTAGTTCATACAGACACAAGGGAAGTTGCAGAATTATCACCATCAGAAGTGGTCCACATACCTGCAACAGTTTCATTTGAACATTAAGTACAAGAAAGGCAACACCAATAATGTTGCAGACTGCCTCAGTCGACCACCCATCGTGGCACTAACCACTGTTCTCAACTCTTGTGGGCATGAGACTTTTGATTGGACACTTCTCTACACAAGTGATCCAAAATTCGGCCACACATACAATACACTCTTGGAGGGTAAACAAGTTCCCAATTTTCACCTTCAGGATGCCCTGCTTTGTCACCTGGGACACCTTTGTGTTCCTTCAAGCGAGCGTGCCAAAATGATTTGGGAGGTGCACTATAGTCAGGTCGCTGAGCATTTCGGGGTCAAGAAAACCATGGCAATACTACAAAAGTATTTCTATTGGTTGAACCTTCGACAAGATGTCGGGAAGTACATCAAGTCTTGCACTGCTTGCACCATTGCCAAACCGACCATCAAGAAGCAAAGCCTCTATACTCCGCTTCCTACTCCCAATAGACCATGGGAATCCATATCTATGGATTACATGTCGGGCCTTCCTTCTACTAAGCATGGAAATGACTGTGTTTTTGTGGTCGTTGACCAATTCTCGAAGATGTCCATTATGATGGCCCGCAAAAAGAATATCATAGCAGAAGCCACTGCTAAACTCTTCTTTGAATGAGTGTGGGTACACTTTGGGATCCCATAGTCTATCATCTCAGATCAGGACAGCAGGTTCCTCAGTACATTTTGGTCCAGCCTCTGTTCGATGTTGGACACAAAGCTCACTAAGTCCACATCTTTCCATCTAAAAACTGATGGCTAGACAGAGGTCATCAACAGGATGATTGTACACATTCTATGCATGTATAACTCAAATCATCCAATCACATGGGATGAGAACCTCCCCTATTTACAACACAACTACAACAGGGATATCCATATCTCAACCAACCACAACCCCTTTCAAGTGGGCTTGGGATTCTAGCCACTATGTCCCATTGATGTGGCCATGCCATTTATGGCTACTCGGGCAGATTCAGCCCATGTCCATTCTGAGGCTGACAAGGAAAATAGCTTCATTGAGAACATTAAACACATCCACCAACAAGTTCATGACATCTTGGACAGAGCCAATGCTAAGTACAAGCNTGGGCCATACACCATCACCAAGGATGTAGAGGACAATGTCTTTGAGCTCAGTACCCCACCATTCCTTGGTATACACCTAGTGTTCAATGTGGACCGCCTTCGGCCCTACTTTCCACCTCTACTAGACACATCTGACATGGCAGAACAACTCACACCAATAGAGTTAAACCCATATTGCATGGAACGAGACAAAACTGATCGAATTATGGACACACAGATCAAGAACACCCACCAATATAGGATCCAGCTATATTGAGTTGTCAAACCAGGCCAACTCCATCACCAGGGCAAGTGGCTCACCAGGGACCAAGTTCAACAGAAGTTTCCTCATCTCATGGAGGAACTCAACGCAATGGGGACCATTGCTTCCTAAGGGGCGAGGACTGATCCAAGTGGATATTGGTGGCCACCCGCCTATTCCACTTGGACCCACACCATTGTTTCTTTCAGTTTTTCAGTTTCCTTAATTGTATCACAATTTACTATTTTTAGCAGTTCTTCGGGTCCTGAACTTTCGGAGTTGTTTTGAGGCTTGAAACGACGTTTTTTGGGCATGAATGCTCTGACGAATATGAATTTGTTTCAGACTCAATATTCATTTTCACCAGTATAGTCCTCGGATAGATAATTCTAATGATGTATCATGTGCATCAAACGGAGATAGTATGCCAAAGTTATGACCCCAGGAAATTGATGTACCAATTTACCCCAATGGGGCCCATATTCTGGTGTTTCATCTCCTAGGGTTAGGTTTTTGGATGTTTAGGGTTTTCCATTGTTTCTCAGTAATATATAGTCCTTCGAGCCTCGTTGTAACAGGAAGTTCAGAGGCCAGTAGTCACCACATATCTTCTCAGAGATAAGCTACCATCGCCCTAACTAGTTTATTTCCATTCTGTTTGTAAGCATTTTTTAGTCATTTGTTATTAATGAAATGAAGTCTTATTTCCACTGCATCTTTACATTTATGTGTATTTCTGTATTTCATTCTGCTCCTACATAAATCTAGATCATGAGAACCCAATAGGGGTTCGAAAACATTGGCATTAATAAATGAAAAAAATGGATTTCGACTCTCAGATACTTAGCCTTTTTCCCCTCCAACCAACCGTTGTTCCTTTACATACTTAGTCAATTTTATGGCCGCGATTTCAGTGTTGACGCATACAAACTTGCCTTTTCTTCTTTCCCTCCATTATCACTTTCTGGATATATACTTAGTCTCCTTTCTATGATATCTGGTTCGAGGGTTGGTGGGATGACATGTCTTCATCTCCATATATATCCTCACATGAAGAATCCGGCCGACCGTTGTTCCTTTCCATACTTAGCCAATTTTATGGCCGCAATTGTCGGGTTGGCTCTTACAAACTCAATTGTTTATTGTTTCATGATATACATCTTTCACTCAAAACATCCATGATCTACAATTCCACCGCGCATTCCTTGTATACATTAACTTAATTCAAATTATTTGTCACTTCCTTCCATCCCCACCAACTTTGTGTCCTTCCTGATATACATTAACTGTGCTCTTACTAGTCACAACTAGACACATTGGTACAAAAGAATTGACACCCACTCCTCCACCATACACAAATTGACTACTGGACTTCAACATCGTTCCCTCTTCCATGTTACACATTATGCATTCAAATGTTCTGAGCTATACAATTTGGCCGTCTGGGCCTTGCGTCTTCTGGAGAAACCTTGTCACCCTATTTTGGATGCTTGCGTTGTCGGGTTCACAAAAACTCCAACTCCTAGTCACTGTTTCATGTTCTTCCCATCCTCCTACTTCTTTCTAGCTATGCAAGACCAAAGGTTTAATAATAAATAACATCATACAAAAACCGTAAAAATATTCATTAATAAGAAAAAGTCTCGACAACCGACCATCCCTACAGAACTTGTCCAGAAACATAAAAACAAGATCTTGCGAGGTAATGGAAAATCTATTACAAATTTCAATATATTAGTGAAAGAAAGTCCCAACCAGTGTTTCCTTGTTCCATAGTTTCACATTTTTTCGATTGTGGGTTCCTAGAATGACAGTGTCAAAATTGTATTTCGAATTTTCCATGAGCTGCAAATAGCGCCCGAAGTTCCGCAATATACAATTTGTCTATAGGAATGTATAAAAACTCTTAATTCTCCTCTTTTCCCCCCCTCTATTATCCCTTTGTCATTCTATATTTAGTCAGAACTATATGATCACGACCTCATGGATTCGCAAATTGGCAACTATTTATCTATATATTCACACCATGAGCCTGACTGATCATGGTCCCTTTCAATACATGGCTAATTATCTGATCACAGGGTCTTGGGTTTGCGGTATCCAACACCTATGTCCCCTGTTCCTTCATATACATATTGCACCCAAAGAACTTCTGTGATCTACAATTTATGCCTGTACTAGTGATAACTCAACAAGGGTTCGAAAGGATTTGCATTAATAAGCAAACAATAGATTTTCTTCTATGAGATACTTAGCCCCTCTTCCCTTGTCTTCTTCCCATGTATTATTAGTTTCTAGCTATATACTTACTTACCTTTATATGATCACGGGTTCCAGCATTGGCATGTTGACATATCTTCATATCCATCTATATCTTGACATGACGAATCCGACCGACCGCTGTTCCTTTTCATACTTAGCCAATTTTATGCCCGCAGTTATCGGGTTGG
Organism: Picea mariana; assembly: GCA_032191745.1. Lineage (NCBI taxonomy): Eukaryota > Viridiplantae > Streptophyta > Pinopsida > Pinales > Pinaceae > Picea > Picea mariana. Next base: position 82,801 of record JASDQU010308000.1, on the reverse strand, counting down.
TTCTTTCGAACTCTGCTACTTCTTGTTCTGTGATATACATATTGCACTCAAGTATTCTATGATCTATAATTCCACCATGGACCCCTGGGTCCTTTTTCCCTTTTCTTTTTCCCGTGTATTATCACTTTCTAGTTATTTACATAGTCACCTTTCTATGATCACGGGTTCGAGCATTGGCGGGATGACATAACTTCATCTTCATCTATATCCTCACATGAAAAATCGAACCAACTATTGTTACTTTCCATACTTAGCCAATTTTATGGTTGCGGTTGCCCGGTTTGTGCTTTAGAAGTCAACTTCTTCTCGTTCCATGATTCGTGGTATCCATCATTATGTTCTTTGTTTGCAGTATCCAACACTTATGTCCCCTATTCCAACATATCCATCTTGCACCCAAATAACTTCCGTGATTTTCAATTTATGCCTTTACTAGTGAGAACTCAACAAGGGTTCGAAAGGATTTGTGTTAATAAACGAACAATGGATGTTCTTATGTTAGATACTTAGCCCTTTTCCCCTTTTCTTATTCCCATGTATTATCGCGTTCTAGCTATATCCCGACATCTCCATCTATATCCTCACATGAAGAATCTGACCGACCATTTTTCCTTTCCATACTTAGCCAATTTTATGTCCGCGGTTTCCGGATTGGCGCTTTCAAGCTCTGCTGTTTCTTTTTCCATGATATACATCTTCCACTCAAAATTTCCGTGATCTACAATTCCACTGCGAACTCCTTAGTCCTTTTTCCCTTTTATTCTTCCCATCTATTATTGCTTTATGGTTATTCACTTAGTGGCATTTCTATGATCGCGGCTTCTAGCATTGGTGGGCTGACATATCTCCATCTCCATCTATATCCTCATATGATGAATCCCACCCATCATTGTTCCTTTCCATACTTAGCCAATTTTGTAGCTGCGGTTGTCGGGTTGGCGCTTTCGAACTCTGCTGCTTCTTGTTTCGTGATATACATTGTGCACTCAAACCTTTCGTGATCTACAATTCCACCGTCGAGTCCTCGAACTCACAAGATTTACTCTACCACATCTCACAAATTTTTCAAAGTATCTTTTGTTGCCTTCCATCCCCACTAACTTCGTGTCCTTCTAATATACATTAGTTATCCTCTTAATAGTGAAAACTTGGCCCATTTTAGCCATACTTAGCCAATCTTATGCCGGCGGCTGTCGGGTTCGCACTTGTGAGCTCTACTTCTTCTTGTTCCATGATATACATATTGCACTCAAAATTTATGTGATCTACAATTCCACCGTGTATTCCTTAGTCCTTTTTCCCTTTTCTTCTTCTCGTATATTATCTCTTTCTGGTTATTTACTTAGTGGCCTTCTATGATCGTGACTTCCAGCATTGGAAGGCACACATATCTCCATCTCTATTTATATCCTCACATGAAGAATCCTGCCCACCACTGTTCCTTTTCATACATAGCCAATTTTATCATCGCAGTTGTCGGGTTGGCGCTTTCAGACTCTATTTTTTCTTGTTCTGTGATAGACATCGTGCACTCAAAACTTCTGTGATCTACAATTTTTCTGCCAACTCCTCAAACTCGTAAGCTTCACTCTACCATGGCTCACAAATGTTTCAAATTATTTGTCACTGCCTTCTATCCCCACTAACTTCTTACCCTTCCTAATATACATTAGTTATTCTCTTACGCGTGACAATTGGACACACTGGTATGAAATAGTTGGCATCAGACCCTCCACAATATACAGATTGACTACCCGATTCCGACATTGTCTGCTCTTCTGTGTTACAGATTATGCATTCAAATGTTTCGAGCGATACAATTTGAAAGTCGGGGCCTCAAATCTTCTGAAGAGACCTTGTCAGCCTGTTTTGGATCCTCGTGTTGATGGGTTCACGAAATGTCCAATTCTTGGACACTGTTTCAGGTTAGCACTTTCAATATCTACTTTTTCTTGTTCCGTGATATACATATTTCACTCAAAATTTTCGTTATCTACAATTCCACTGCGTAGTCATCCCTTTTTCCCTTTTCTTATTCTCATTTTTTATCGCCTTCTGGTTATGTACTTAATCGCTTTTCTATGATCATGGGTTCCATCGTTGAGAGGCTGACATATCTTCATTTCCATCTATATCTTCACATGATGAATCGGACTGACCATTGTTCATTTCCATACTTAGCCAATTTTATGTCCGCGCTTGTCGGGTTGGCGCTTTCGAACTCTGTTTCTTCTTGTTCCATGATATACATCTTGCACTCAAAAAATTTGTCATCTACAATTCCACCACAGACTCCTTGAACTTGCAAGCTTCACTCTAAAACAGTTCACAAATGTTTCTAAGTATCTATCGTGACCTTCTATCCCTGCTAACTTCCTGTCGCTCATGATATACATTGTTTGTGCTCTTACTAGTGATAATTGAACAGACTGGTACAAAATAACTGGCATCTGACCTTCCATAATATACAAACTGACTACTAGGTTTAGACATCGTCCCCTCTTCTGTGTTACATATTATGCATTCAAATGTTCGGAGCGATAGAATTTGAATGCAAATATCCAATTTTTTTCTAAAATCTGAGCAGTGTCTTCAAGAGTTTTGAAGACAAAGCCAAACTAAACCCTTGACATTGTCAGAAGCATCAGGGAATAACACAAAATGGGTTCCCAAGTAACATGCGTCCACTCTGAGACCGAAAGTTTGCAAAGAAAACGATAAGCCATCCTACCCACCAGAGCACACATGGAGAGTGAACAAGATTCTTCTAACCCAATGTCCATACCTAGAACCATTTTCCTTTTATTTCTTTTAGGCTTCCACACCTGCATAGTTCGCTTAGGTGTAAACCTCTTCCTCATCAAGCCATCTTCCTGAGACTCCAATGGATGAGACCAAACTCTTTAGCTGTAAAACCTTTGGTGCTCAACTCCTTAACAACACCAACTACACTAGCATCTTCTACAGTCAGTCCAAAGACCCGAGGAACTTCCTTACAAAAGGAAAGACATAATGAAGAAGGTTCGTAAATAGACTTTGGAGCAGAGATACTGGAAGGAAAAGCTTCCTCCAAGAGAGTAGTAGGTTCACATGAAGTCGCATTTAGTGGACCATTACTACCTCATTTCTTGCATAGATCATCCACCGTAGAGACGAATCTCAGTTTCTCCCAAGGTTCCTCTTCTACCACACCCAAGCGGGTGCTGACCTCACATTCCATTACAAAATGCCACCTAACATTATGAAACTACAACTTATGGAAAAAACAATAAAACCAATGTATGAATTGGCTCTTTGGAAATGGGAACCAAACAAAGGATAGTTAGAACTAAGAAGGTGAAATGAAAATGGACCTAATCATAAGGGCCAGTATCTCGTTTCTAACGAAAACTATCAGTTCAATGGCTTGAGCCCTTAACTACCTATCATTCCAAAATAAATACGGAAAAAAGGAAGCCAGACCGCTAAATATGGAGGTCGATGGGTCAAGTGGAGAGCGAAAAAAAGGATTAAGCACACTAACCAAACAAAAGACTCCTCCCTAACTAAACTAACAAAGTTTTTATGGTTTATACTACCTTCATCAAAGTAAACTCTGCAACCTATACATGAAATTCTACTTGTATTATGAAATTCTACTTGTATTGTATATTTTTAAAGAATTTCAAATTAATTTTTTAACAATATATTTCAATTTCTTATATTACATCATTCATCAACACACACATATATAATTCTCTTACTTTTATTAACTTTATTATTTTATTTTTTATATAATTTTAATAATTAATAAAACTTAATTTTATTAAATATTTAATAAATTATATATATATATATATATATATATATATATATATATATATATATATATATTAAATTATAACTTTTTAAAATTAATTTAGTATAATTGATTCAATTATATATATTTATTTAATTAAATATTTAATAAATTATATATATTTGTTGGAATTTAATTAAATTATAAAATTTATACATTAATTTAATATAGTTAAT
>JASDQU010308000.1:46162-65857 GCA_032191745.1 Picea mariana | reverse complement strand
TTACTCTGATGAAGGTGGTATAGACCATAAAAACTTCTTTAGTTTAGTTAGGGAGGAGTCTTGTATTTGGTTAGTGTGCTTAATCCTTTTTTTCGCTCTCCACTTGACCCATCGACCTCCATATTTAGCGGTCCGGCTTCCTTTCTTCCGTATTTATTTTGGAATGACAGGTAGTTAAGGGCTCAAGCCATCGAATTGACTGCTTTCGTTAGAAACATGATATTGGCCCTTATGATTCAGTCCACTTTCATTTCACCTTCTTACTTCTAAGTATCGTATGTTTGGTTCCTATTCCAGAAGAGCCAATTCATACATTGGTTTTATTGTTTTTTCCATAAGTTGTAGTTTCTTAATGTTATGTGGCATTTTGTAATGGAATGTGAGGTCAACACCTACTTGGGTGTGGTAGAAGAGGAACCTTGGGATAAACTGAGCTTCCTCTCTATGGTGGATGATCTATGTAAAAAATGAGGTAGCAATGGTCCACTAATTGCGACTTCATGTGAACCTACTACTCTTTTGGAGGAAGATTTTCCTTCCACTATCTCTGCTCCAAAGTTTGTTTACGAGCCTTCTTCGTTGTGTATTTCCTTCTGTAAGGAAGTTCCCCAGGTCTCTGGACAGACTGCAGAAGATGCTAGTGTAGCTGGTGTTGTTAAGGATTCTTGCACCAAGGGTTTTATAGCTAAAGAGTTTGGTCTCATCCATTGGAGTCTCAAGAAGGTGGCTTGACGAGGAAGAGGTTTACACCTAAGAGAACTATGCCAGTGTGGAAGCCTTAAAAAACTAAAAGGAAAATGGTTCTGGGTATGGAGATTGGGTTAGAAGAATTTTTTCACTCTCCATGTGTGCTCTGGTGGGTAGGATGGCTTATCACTTTCTTTGCAAACTTTCAGTCTCAGAGTGGATGCGTGTTACTTGGGAAACCATTCTATGTTATTCCCTGATTCTTCTGACATTGTCAAGGGGTTGGTTTGTCTTTGTCTTCAAAACCCATGAAGACATTGCTCGGATTTTAGAAATTTTTTGGGTGTTTGCATTAAAATTCTATCGCTTCGAACATTTGAATGCATAATATGTAACACGAAAGAGGGGAGAATGTCATAACCCACTAGTCAGTTTGTATATTGTGGAAAGACGGATGACAGTTGTTTCGTACCAGTGTGTTCAGTTGTTACTAGTAAGAGAACAAACAATGTATATCATGAATGACAGGAAGTTAGTGGGGATAGAAGGTTGTGACAGATACTTTGAAACATTTGCGAACCGTGGTAGAGTGAATCTTGCGAGTTCGAGGAGTCTGTGGTGGAATTGTAGATGACAAAATTTTTGAGTGCAAGATGTATATCACGGAACAAGAAGCAACAAAGTTCGAAATCACCAACCCGACAAGCGCGGACATAAAATTGGCTAAGTATGGAAAGGAACAACGATCGGTCGGATTCTTCATGTGAGGATATAGATGGAAATGAAGATATTTTAGCTTGTCAACACTGGAACCCGCGATCATAGAAAGGCGATTAAGTACGTAACTAGAAGGCGATAACACACAGGAATAAGAAAAGGGAAAAAGGGTTGAGTGCATAGTGGAATTGTAGATAACAAAAATTTTGAGTGAAATATGTATATCATGGAACAAGAATGAGTAGATATCAGAAGCAACAACCTGAAACAGTGTCCAAGAATTGGACATTTCGTGAACCCGTCAACACGAGGATCCAAAACAGGCTGACAAGGTCTCTCTAGAAGATGTGAGGCCCCGAATTTCAAATTATATCGCTCAGAACATTTGAATTTATAATCTGTAACATGGAAGAGTGGACGATGTCAAAATCCAGTAGTCAATTTGTATATTGTGGAGGGTCTGATGCCAACTATTTCATACCAGTTTGTCCAATTGTCATGAGTAATAGAGTAACTAATGTATATTAGGAAGGACAAGAAGTTAGTGGGGATGGAAGGTAGTGACAAATAATTTGAAACATTTGTGAGCCATGGTAGAGTGAATATTGCAAGATTGAGGAGTTGGTAGAAAAATTGTAGATCACAGAAGTTTTGAGTGCACGATGTATATGACAGAACAAGAAACAACAGAGTCTGAAAGCGCCAACTTGACAACCGCGATGATAAAATTGGATATGTATGGAAAGGAACAACGGTGGGTGGGATTCGTCATGTGAGGATATAGACAGAGATGGAGATATGTGAACCCTCCAACACTGGAAGTCATGATCATAGAAAGGCCACTAAGTAAATAATCAGAAAGCGATAATATACGGGAAGAAGAAAAGGGAAAAAAGACTGAGGAATACACGATGGAATTGTAGATCACGAAAATTTTGAGTGGAAGATGTATATCAAGGAACAAGAAGTAGCAAAGCTCGCAAGCGCGAACCCAACAACCGCCTGCATAAAATTGGCTAAGTTTTCACTAGTAAGTGCATAACTAATGTATATTAGGAAGGACAGGAAGTTAGTGGGGATGGAAGGCAGTGAAAGATACTTTGAAAAATTTGTGAGCCATGGTAGAGTGAATCTTGTGAGTTCGAGGAGTTAGCGGTGGAATTGTAGATCATGGAAGGTTTGAGTGCACAATGTATATCACGAAACAAGAAGCAACAGAGTTTAAAAGCGCCAACCCGACAACCGCAGCTATAAAATTGGCTAAGTATGGAAATGAAGAACGGTGGGTGGGATTCATCATATGAGGATATAGATGAAGTTGGAGATATGTCAGCCCACCAACGCTAGAAGCCGCGATCATAGAAAGGTCACTAAGTAAATAACTGGAAAGAAATAATAGATGGAAAGAAGAAAAGGGAAAAATGACTAAGGAGTTCGAGATGGAATTGTAGATCATGAAAATTTTGAGTGGAAGATATATATCACAGAAAAAGAAGCAGCAGAGCTTGAAAGCGCCAACCTGGCAACCACGGGCATAAAATTGGCTAAGTATGGAAAGGAACAACGGTCGGTCGGATTCTTCATGTGAGGATATAGATGGAGATGTCGCGATTATAGAATTGAGACTAGGCATATAACTAGAATGCAATAATACACGGGAATAAGAAAAGGAGAAAAGAGCTAAGTATCTAACATAAGAAAATCCATTGTTCATTTATTAATGCAAATCCTTTTTAACCCCTATTGAGTTCTCACTAGTAAAGGCATAAATTGAAAATCACAAAAGTTCTTTGGGTGGAATATGTATATGTTGGAACAGGGGACATAAGTGTTGGATACCACAAACAGAGAACATAATGATGGATACCACAAATCACAAAACAAGAAGCAATAGATTTCTAAAGCGCCAACCGGGCAACCGTGGCCATAAAATTGGCTAAGTATGGAAAGGAACAACGGTTGGTTGGATTTGTCATGTCAGGATATAGATGAAGATGAAGATATGTCAGCTTGCCAACGCTAGAACCTGTGATCATAGAAATGTGACTATGTAAATAACTAGAAAGTGATAATACACAGGAAGAAGAAAAGGGAAAAAGGACTAAGGAGTCCACAGTGGAATTGAAGATCACAGAATGCTTGAGTGCAATATGTATATCATGGAACAAGAAGCAGCAGAGTTTGAAAGAACCAACTCGACAACCGCGGGATTAAAATTGGCTAAGTATGAAAAGCAATAGCAGTCGGTCGGATTTGTCATGTGAGGATATAGATGGAGATGAAGATATGTCAACATGCCAACGTTGGAACCCGCGATCATAGAAAGGTGACTAAGTATATAGCTAGAAATTGATAATACATTGGAAGAAGACAAGGGAAGAAGGGCTAAGTATCTCATAGAAGAAAATCTATTGTTCGCTTATTAATGCAAATCATTTCAAACCCCTGTTGAGATATCACTAGTACATGCATAAATTGTAGATCACAGAAGTTGTTTGGGTGCAAGATGTATATGACGGAACAGGGGACATAGGTGTTGGATACCGCAAACTTAGGACCCCGTGATCAGATAATTGGCTAAGTATTGAAAGGGACCAGGATCGGTTGGGCTCATGGTGTGAATATATAGATAAATAGTTGCCAATTTGCGAATCCAGGAGGTCGTGATCATATAGTTGTGACTAAATATAGAAATTCAAAGGGATAATAGAGGGAAGGGAAAGAGGAGAATTAAGAGTTTTTATACATCCCTACAGACAAATTGTATATTGTGGAACTTCAAGTGTTATTTGTAGCTCACGGAAAATTCAAAATACAATTTTGAGGTTGTCAATCTGGGAACCCACAATCGAAAAAGTGTGAAAGTACAGAACACAAAAATGTTGGTCGAGACTTGCTTTCGCTAATATATTGAAATTTGTAATAGATTTTCCATTACCTCGCAAGATCTTCTTTTTATGTTTCTGGACAAGTTCTGTAGGGATGGTTGATTGTCGAGACTTTTTCTTATTAATGAATATTTTTAGGGTTGTTGTATGATGTCTTTTTATTATTAAACCTTTGGTGTTGCATATCTAGAAAGAAGTAGGAGGATGGGAAGAATAGGAAATAGTGACTAGGAGTTGGAGTTTTCATGAACCTGACAATGCAAGCATCCAAAATAGGGTGACAAGGTTTATCTAGAATACACAAGGCCCAGATGGCCAAATTGTATAGCTCGAAACATTTGAATGCATAATGTGTAACATGGAAGAGGGGATGATGTTGAAGTCCGGTAGTCAATTTGAGTATGGTCGAGGAGTGGGTGCCAATTCTTTCATACCAATGTGTCTAGTTGTGACTAGTAAGAGCACAGATAATGTATATCAGGAAGGATGCAAAGCTGGTGGGGATGGAAGGCAATGACAAATAATTTGAACTAATTTAATGTATACAAGGAATGCGTGGTGGAATTGTATATCAGGGATGTTTTGAGTGCAATATGTATATCACGAAACAATAAACAATTGAGTTTGTAAGCGCCAACCTGACAACTGCGGCCATAAAATTGGATAAGTATGGAAAGGAACAATGGTCGGTCAGATTCGTCATGTGAGGATATATATGGAGATGAAGACATGTCATCCCACCAACCCTAGAACCAGATATCATAGAAAGGAGACTAAGTATATATCTAGAAAGAGATAACGGAGGGAAAGATGAAAAGGTGAGTTTGTATGCGTCAACACGGAAACCGTGGCCATAAAATTGACTAAGTATGGAAAGGAACAACGGTCGGTCAGAGGGGAAAAGGGATAAGTATCTGAGAGTCGAAATCCATTTTTTCTGTTTATTAATGCCAATGTTTTCAAACTAAAAGCATAAACTGCAGACCATGAAAGTTCTTTGGCTGGAAGATGTATATGATAGAACATGGGACATAGGTGTTGCCTACAATGAACCTATGGCCTAGTGGCTAGATAATTGGCTAAGTATTGGCCAAGTGAAAGTTTTGATATTTATTTCAATAGTATTCATACTAATATGTATTAATAGAGAAAGTTTTGATATTTATTTTAATAGTATTCATACTAATATATAGTCATGGATTAATTCTGTTTCAAATGAAAATCATCTCTCAATTTGCAGGATGCTCTTTGGTTCTCAAATTTCATTGAAACCACAAAAGTTTTGACTGCAAGATGTATATAACGCAACAAAAATCAACATAGTTCGAAAGCGCCAACCCGACAACTGCGGTCATAACATTGGCTAAGTATGGAAAGGAATACCGGTCGATCAGATTCATCATGTGAGGATATAGATGGAGATGAAGATATGTCAGCCGACCAACCCTAGAGCCCATGATGATAGAAAGAAGACTACCTATATAAGCAGAAATCCATAATAGATGGGAAGAAGAAAAGGGGAAAAGGGATAAGTATCCGAGAGAGGATAATTGATTGTTCCTTTATTAATGCCAAGCTTTTCGAACCCCTGGTGAGTTATCACTAGTTAAAGCATAAATTGCATATCAAGAAAGTTCTTTGGATGCAAGATGTATATGAAGGAACAGGGGACATAGTTGTTTCAAACCCCTGGTGAGTTATCACTAGTTAAATCATAAGTTGCAGATCATGGAAGTTCTTTGGCTACAAGATGTATATGACGGAACATGGGACATAGTTGTTGGATATTACAAACCTGGGGCTCGGTGGCCAGAAGGTGAGTTATCATTAGTTAAAGCATAAATTTCATATCAGAGAAGCTCTTTGGCTACAAGATGTATATGACGGAACGTAGAACATAGGTGTTGAATATCACAAACCCGGGACTCAGTGGCCAGATAATTGGCTAAGTTTTGGCTAAGAGGAAGTTTTTATATTTATTCCAATAGTACTCATATTAGTATATATGCACAGATATTATGAAATAGAAGAAGCTGCAATATATGGAAGATATTGAACAGGAACATGGCGTCAACACTTGAGTTTCCTTGTTGTAACTCATTAATTCATTCTATTTACGGGACTGAAAGAATGAAAGAAAGAGGGGTCCTCAAATTTATTACTTTAAGTATAGGTCCGGCGCCACATAAGTATGGCTTATGAAAAATTATTCTTCCATGTAAAATGCAAGCAACGAACATAGTAGCCTTTATTTAAATTGAAGTACTAGGCAACATAAAGAAAATCTTGTCTTCCATGTTTAACGACACACATGAAAAAAAGGTACAAAATAAAATGAAAAGCAATACCAGAGATTGGAAAACACCATAAAAAAAACCCACAAATATTCTATATTCAAATAAGATGAGTTACAAAATATAGTTGAGATTATTTTCCATAATGATTGCGATTTGGTCTACTGCTGACCAATAAAAAATATGTACAACGATGAAGCTTGTTCACACTTTTCTTGACAATCAAATCCTTTATTCAAAAAAAATGAGTTGAATATCAATTTTGGGTCTTGGACTTAATTGGTGATGACAGCTAGATCTATCCCAGTTTTTTGAATAGCCTATCTCTTCTAGATATGAGCTGCTTGCATTGGATGGTTATTCAACATTCCATTCTTTGTTAAGTATTAATTTCCCTCCGGCATCGAAAAATTGTGGTTTAAGGTGCTTCCTTGTAAAGTTCCTGACCATTGACATCCAAGACAACTTAGAAATGTGATTCAATCCCAATTCAAAGTCAAGGGAGTCGTTTTGTGTGACATTAGCTATGGGACATAAAACAATTTCAAGTATGTTGTGGCTGCTATTCTCCCTGTATTTGATCATCTCATTGGTTGAAAATCCTTCCTAAAGATTTGTATGTTGAACTTCTTTGTTTATTATAGTAAATTGGAAGGAACGTCCAAACCAACTACAAAATTTCCTTCTGTTGAAGTACCTGACTTCTTCTACCAGCACAGGTCTTGAAAGTGTATCAAATGTTGCAAATCACATCAGTACAGGTATGGCAAGTGTATCAAATGTTGTAGATCACATAAGAATATATATTTCGTCATAGTGGTGGCAGATATCATGGCCCACAAAAAGGTCTGGAATGTTCGTAGGTTGACGCCAAATATGTGGAGTCTATAACTACATCCAGAGGAAAGCAAACAAACTTTGACAAATAACATGGCTTTCTGTCAAGTCTGTTGCCACACCGAGAAGTAGCTCAACAAACTTTTAAATAGAAACTTTTGTAGTGATAATATGCCCTTTTATCCACCCAGACAATTTATGTTACCTGCTTCTGAGTACATTCACAAATGGAGTTATATTTCACGTCATTTACGAACATCACATCTCACTTTGCAAGCCACATAAAGTGCGACGCTCCTCTTGAAGACAAAGTGTTGTGTGATCTGCAGAATTTGATATGATTTCCAAATCTGTGTTGTTGGAAGAAACTATATACTTCAATGAAGAAGAATTTTGCACATGACCCAAAAATCCATTACAACTCCCAGCAAGAAAACAAAGAAGATCAAAAAACAAATCTCCAAGAAGGATTTTCAATCAACCAAAGAACCAAATACAGGAAGAACACCAACCAAAAGATATTGTTCTGCCCCCCCGATCTGAGTTTCTATTGGATAACAGAGTTTATTTTTTGGCTCAAAGCTCACGTCACATAAAAAAAATCTTTGTTCTTTCATTTGGGCCTCAATCGCATATCTAAGTTGTCTCACATGTGCATGACCAAGAACATTAGAACGAAGACACCCTAAAGCCCAACTCTTTGATGATAGAGAGAAATGCCAATAGGTATTTAAAATAAACGTTGGAGGATGAAAGTATGATCTTTCATAGATTTTGGGTTAATTCATTTTAATGACAGATGTTCTCGATATTTTCTCTTATTAATGCCAATCTTTTCAAATATGTAAGTTGAATAATAACTAATACCATGTATTAACATTCCCATATCCGAACAGATTCTCAAATATGACATCTAACATATGCACAATTTTAAAGAGAGACATGACGTCAAGGCCTCTGTGGGTGACACATTCATGGATGACAATGAGCTAGTACAGTACTGAACTGTTACTATGATGAAGCCTTTAAAAAACTAAAATAGCCAATACATTTTTATTTTTTTTGCAAATTCAAAATGCAGGCAAAAGAAATTACCAGATCCCATAATATTCGTCAATCTATTCATTTTAATGGGAGATGCCCTCAAGCTTTCCTCTTATTAAAGGCAATATTTCTAAACCTGTCTGGTCGGTTGTGACGTTTGAAAGAATAATTAATGTCTATTGAGAATGGCATAAGGTAGTAGGGATGGAGGGGAGCGACAAATGCTTTTAAAATTTTCTGAAGTTGAAAAGGTGTCAACCCGCCAATCTTTGAAAAATCGGCTACAGATGGAAATGTAGGTTGGATAAACAAACTCATCGCAGGAAGAGGCACGTTTGCAAGTTCGAGGAGTGCAGGGTCAAATTGTAGAGAACATAAGTTCTGGGTGTAATATATATACACCGATCACAAGCTATCATAGTTCGATAACACCTATCCGCGAAGCCGCGTCCACAAAATTTGCTAAGTATGCAAATGAACGACGTTCGGTCAGTAACGATTTGTCAGTTTGCCACACCGGGAACCCCCGAGCACAGAAAGGTGAGAAAGTATAGAAGAAGAAACACAACTTCCATGTGGAAAAAAAAAGGGAGAGAACAACTATATCACTCACACAAAAAACTTATTCTCATAACTATGAAACCAGAGTAAGACATAAACCATGGAAAAAACATCACTAACTATGAAATATAGTTTGAGGTTGACAAACTCTGGTTGAAGGTGGAAGAGAAGGAATTTACATTGACTGCAAAATTTTGTATGTTATTTTATCTTAATCCTACTTTATGGGGATCCAACTGCAAAACAATGTAACAATAGATCCAACTACGGATGCAGCACCCCAACATTGCAAACCTTAGGCAAACAAGAGAAATAAACAATTAACAATCGAGTTAAGAAGCACCAAAAGGCCCAATTGCATCCGTAGGACCCGAACCCTCCAAATTCAAATCAAACAACAATAAAAAACATCTAGCGAAGAAAGAAGCAAGCAACAACCAGCCCACTAGGAATGATGTAGTTCCAATCATGGTTATAGAACCCCAAACATGCAAATTGCAACAAGACAAACATATGCAATTTACATCGAATGCAATTTTTTGTATGTTATTTTATCTGAATAGTATTTTATTAGAAGTCAACTGCAAAACAATGTAACAACAGATCCAACTGTGGATGTAGCACCCCAACATTGCAAACCTTACACAAAGAAGAGCAAGAAACAAACAAGAAACCAATTAAGAACCACCGAAAGGCCTAGCTGCAGCCACATGACCCAAACCTTGCAAAGTTGAATCAAACAACAATAAATAACATCCACCGAACAAAGAAGAAAGCAACAACCAGTCCACCTGGAATTTTGTAGTTCCAATCGTGGTTGAAGAACCCCAAACGTGCAAAATGCAACAAGATGAACAAACAAACAAGAACAACAACAAGAGACAAATAATAAATCAATGGAGATGCAAGAAGCAAGCATGGACCAGTGAAGAAACAATGTCGTTGAAACACAATATTGCCCAAATTGACTGCAGAGAACATTGCATATAAAATAAAAAAATGGAAGAAAATGTATTGTAAGAGGCGTGCTAAGTAAACATTCAACGCTGCCAAGCCTATTAGGTAAACATTTAATTATGTTAGAAATTTAAGAAACTATAATTTATGTAACAATAGTTCGAACAGTAGAGAATTTATTCGAAGGACAAGCTTTGGATATGCTAGCATATCAAACAATGGCATAAATTTAGCTCGCAGAAAATGCTAAGGAAAACATTCTAACTAATGCTAGCATTAATCTACCTTCCAACAATGCATAAGAAAATACATGATTCAAAAATACCATATACGATCAAATACTTTGGATACGCCAACATATATAACATTGGGAATAGAGAAGCCGGCAATAAGACCTCCAATCCATTGTCCATTCATATCATGACATATATGGTACTTTTTATTACATAAAAATCAATGATTTTAGTTCCTTGGCTCCAGCAATAGATAATATGGAAATATTTGTGGTCAAAGGACAAAGTAATACAAGGTCAATGAATTATCGATGGCTATAATCCCTTTATGCCTACACCAAGGACTAATAAGTGGACTCGAACACTATATTTCTCCCCAAGCTCAAGGGGGGTCTGGGATTAAGAGACCATAAAATTCTTAACCATTCAGTGGGTGCCAAGACTTAGTGGAGATAGCTTCAAAATAAAGGAGAGCTCCGATGCAAGCTCTCACAATACAAATATGCTCACAATGTTAATCATAAAGATTACATCTTAATGTTAGTACTTATCTTAACGAGGTTCCATAATTTGGAACATGATATGGAAAAACAAATCCAGGTCCCATAATTTGGAACATGACATGGAAAAACAAATCATTGATCTAGGATAATAACTTATGGGAGATAAAATATGATAAATCATCTCTATTTTTGGATAACTCTTGGAAACATCTACCCAATCTCCACTCCAATCCATCTTTCCTTTCTCTTAAGGCACCTCTCCAACAATCTCAAGGAAACATCTACCCAATCTCCACTCCAATCCAGCTTTCCTTTCTTTAAGGCACCTTTTGGCAATTGTCAACACCTCGTCTCTCTACAAAATAACTTACTCCAAAGGAAAATAGTGTTCTATTTTCTTCCATACAAACTCTGATGGGGCTATCAAACAATTGGTCTCCTCAACTTGAAGGAACCCTACTCCCTCCCTACTCCCTCCTAGCTCAACATTTCGCCCTCCCCTCACATGATACATGGCCTAAGATATAGAAAATCAATTTATGGCCTAAGGTGGCCACCTTTCTTTGATTGGTTGCTCATGGTAGGATCCTCACTTGGGATCACCTCTTTCCAAGAGTTTTTTTTAACCCTGGCCTCTGCCTCTATGTCATAAGGATGGAGAATCCCTCGAGCACCTTTTAAAATCTTACTATTTTAGTCATTCGAGCTAGACTAAAGACAACCTCTCCTTCATACAATCTAATAGACATGTTTCTTCAGTTCGCCACACAATTTCTTTTTGGAGATCTCAGGGATTTAATAATCCTATCTTAAATAGAATTTGGAATCTCTTACTTGGTTTTTCCTTATGGGAAATCTGGACATAGTATAATCGACGTATCTTTAAAGATGAAACCCTCACTCTCCCTTTCTTCTGGTCCAGGATCCATTAGAATATTCTTGAATCCATTTAAAATGGGATGTTGATGCCTTTAAATGTGGTGATTGGTAAAAGCGGCTCCGTGTTTCTTGGCTTCCCCCTTCTTTCCTGCCAATTCCTTCTTCCCATCCTATTCTACCTCCCAAATATTCCATTCCCCGTACCGCTCCTCCTTCGATGGGCTTACTCAAGTTGAACCTTGATGGGCCTCTAAAGGAAAAATCCATGTCCTACTGGTTTGAGGGTGACTTTAGAGATATCCGTGGCAAATTCCTTCATTTGATTTTGGGATTCATTGGTATTGATTTCAATAATGCCACACAAATTTGGTCCTTGTTTGAAGGTATGTGAATAGCTGATTGTCAAAGCTTCTCAAAACTTATAGTTGAAGGGGACTCTCAGCTAACTATCCACATTCTCACTGGTCTTCAACATGGATTTCTCCCTAGAAATTCATGTTAACTAGCAGTCATAGTCCATTTTATACCTCCTTCAACCTTTCATCAAGAACATTCTAGGTCTCATCACCTTGCATGTTAGAAGAGAAGGAAAAAAACTTGGAGACTGTTTAGCCAATGATGGTGTCTTTCATCCAACTTCATTGCTTGATTCTAAATGCGAGGATCTAGTGGATGAATCTTTTAAGCAATGTTATAATTCCATTGCGATTCAATATTTTACCCAAGGAATTGGAAGCTATACAGTCCATGGAAGCATGTACCTTTTCTCAAGATGAAGTGCTTGATGCAAAGAAGACAAAATTTGTCCTCATGTTCAAAAGCTGGATATTTAATTTATTCATCATAGTCTATGGTCATATGGTCTTTTTATTTTTTACTAATTTTTATGTTTATTTCAGTTCAATCATGTCACTCTCTATTAGAATCTTAGTTTATGCAAATTATGTTAATTTTTGGTTGGATAGCTGGCCTAGTTGTTTTAGGCTGGACACATGATTTATATCTTAGCCATGGAAGCACCTTTGTGCATTCTATTGATATTGATAGTATAATTGAAAACTCTATTTATTTAAAAAACAAAATGGGTTTGATGTTTGATTCATTATAATACATGGTTGTTCATTTGAATATATATGGAACAATAGCTCACCATTTGATCAAATTCCCAATACATATCCCTTTTGAATTGATTGCAAATACATATAAATACATATGAAACATTGATAATACTGAAAAACCAAAAAGAAATTAATTACACCCGAATTGAAATGACATTACCAGCTCGCGGAAGTGAAAGCTATGCCTCTTTGGCATAATCCTTTGAAGATAGATAAAGATTGAGATCGTCCAATGAACCATCCCATGCAAAGAAATGCCAACTTAAATGTACGAATGCTCTGAGAAACACATCAAGTGAGCTGCCAATGGGAGCAGAAGGACAAGCTTTTCTAATAGTTGTTTCTGTTATTTCTGGGAGTGGAATTTCATGCAATACATGATCACTGTTTCGAACGGCCTTAACTTTTTTAGCGTCACAGTAATCCAAAGCATATAGCGTGTAACGGTTAAAACTGTTGCCTAATATGATAATCTTATTCAAATTGACAGACGTCCAGTTTGTCTCCAATATATTTTCATAGAGAACAAGTGGGCAGTGAGGCATGAAAAAACAGCGTGGGTCTGTCCACTGTTCGTCTGCACTCTTCATTAACACAGAGACAGGTGCAATCTAGTTGATCTATGGCTCTTAGGTCCAGAAAGGACAAAACTGGATCATACACGACGATATCATTCACCCACTGAAACTTTTCTCTCAATAAAATTGCAAAAGCTAACTGCATGTGACAATGGTCCACCATCTTCTAATTCTTCACATCATTTCGTCTCTCCAACACCGTAGATAACCACTTGTAATTGTGAATGATGTGGGTCTGTGCGTATTACCTTTTGTATTCGTGCCACCACCACTGGGTTCTGCATTTGTCTCATAAATCTTTTATAAAAATAAGATTTCTCTAACTTTTATCGAGCGAGTTGTATATTTTTGGTTATTTCTTAAGTTTTTTTAACGCTTTCTACCTCAATTTGTGCGGTTATTCCTGGATTCTCCATTTGTTCATTAAATTCTTCAAAATACTTATATCTTACAAACTCCTCAAAAGGAAGCTGTGATTTATTGATTATTTCCTGGACCTTTCTACTGATTTCTTGATCAGAGGCAATACCCATGATTGACAATTCAATCTATTTACTCAATAACTATACATCCAGAGTTGGAAATTGCTTAAGCTGCCGATGTATATTCTATTCTATTTATTTATGCATCTTTCTACACGTTGTCGTACATGAGTGCGCGTGTGACTTTTTATAACTAACTTTTTGCTAACGACTCATAATGTACAAACAATAACAAATCTACCACTTAGCTTTTCATTATTTTCATGTATTTTATTAATCTTAAAGTTAAATCATTATTGGTTCTAGTTTGACCTGACTATACTATAGCATTCACCATTACTATCTATTAGCTTGTTTTTTATTACAAGTTATTTTTAATTATAAATATTTTTCTTGCTGTGTAATACTGTACATATGCTTAACAAAATAATTATTTTTTCATAATATTTAAATTATTTTTATCACTCATTTAATTGACTCATAAATTTTATGTTTTATGGTCTAGCTCTAAATAAATCAGGTGTTTGTAGGTTATACCTAAGTTTTAAATTTTAATTATTGAACATGCACATACTGTTATTTTTTTTCAAACATAGAGAATCCAATCTTAGAGTTTTAATCTTAGATAACTACGACATCTATTCACTAAGATCATTAAATTCATGCTAGTGGAATAAATATATGTGAATTGCACTTATTTTTTCATAATATTTTTTTTAACAATCTTGTAACTTATTTTTTCTAACCATCTTGTAACTAAATTTGTAACAGAATTTACAATTATCACCATTAAACTTCTCAATTTTCGTATCTTTGATTATTGTTCTCACCTAGCCTCATTTTTCAATGTCCACTTTTTTTTATCTCCTAATATATTTTAGGGGCTTCCTAGTGTGTATATACCCTAAAATAATTATTTCCATAACTGTCTATAACTCAGCATATTTGGTTGTGTATACCATTTCATGGTATACCATCCATGGACAAAATTCCATCATTATCCTCTCTATCTCCCACTGGTTGCTACATGTTTAACAATAATCTGGACCATCATTCAATCTCAGGTATCCCATGATTCAATCTTGGGAACCATGAAATCGATGGAATTGGATGCATGCATAGTGAATGCAAATTTGAAGATGAGTCTAATTTTGACTATTTTTAAAGTACACATTACATTGCAACTCTATGGATTGTAAATCTATACTCATGATAACTATATGCTTTGATTACAAATTCTTGAACATTATATATATATAAAAGTATATAAATTTTTAAAAGATAAATATAAATTCATAATTTATATTAATATTATAAAAAGGTTTACAATTAAATTCATTTGTATTTATTTTATATTAATATAAAATTTAATTTTAATTTTAATTATATTTAATTTTCAAATCAATATGTTTATTAAAAAAATTATTTTTAATATTTTATTATTCAATAAAATAAATATATTTATATTTATGTTAAAAATTATAATATGAGCAATTATTCCAAAATAGTTTTATTCTTAGTGAAGAGGGACTAATTATTACACATTTTAAATGAATGATATATCAATTAGAGATATCAATAAAATATATTTTAATGTTAAAAAGTGTAATATGACTAATTATCTCAAAATAATTCCATTCTTCTCTAATTAACACTACTTATTCCACACCTTAAATAAGTGATGAGTCACATCTTAAATGAATGATAAGTATGATGGTTTATTATGAAACAATTAAATTATTACACTAAGATAAATATTAGTTGAATTGAGTGCTACTCTCTTGTTTTAGTGAAGCTAATTGTTCTTTGGAGAGAATGATGTCGATTCCATATTTTTTTTTATTAATATTAGGAGTTTGCATCACAAGTGTGTCAAATATTTGTGCCAAATACTTATGTGAAATACTTAGTCCTCAAGAGTTAGTACTAAGGAGATACATATACATATTATATTAGTTTGTTTTTTATTAAAAATATTTTTCTTGTTTTTTTTTCATAATATTTAAATTACTTTTATTACTTATGATTAGCTCACAAATTACATGTTTGATGGCCAAGCTATAACTAAATGAGATGTT
The DNA here is from genome assembly GCA_032191745.1 of Picea mariana. NCBI lineage: Eukaryota > Viridiplantae > Streptophyta > Pinopsida > Pinales > Pinaceae > Picea > Picea mariana. The sequence goes on along the minus strand of JASDQU010308000.1, from coordinate 50,001 downwards.
TAAATCCTAGGTTATAAAAGAGTTTTGAATTTTAATTACCGAACATGCACACAATGCTATTATTTTTCAAACATAAAAAACTCAAGTTTGAAGTTTTAATCTTAAATAATTATGACATCTATTAATTAATGTAATTAAATTCATGCTAGTGAAACAAATATATGTGAATTGCAATTATTTTTTCATAATATTATTTTTAACAATCTTGTAACTTTTTTTTGCAACCATCTTGTAACTAAATTTGTAACAAAATTTACAATTACCACCATTCCACTTCTCAATCTTTGTATCATTGATTATTGTTCTCACCCAACCTCCTTTTTTCCATCTCCACTTTTCTTATCTCCTAATAAATTTTAGGAGGTTCCTCCTCCATAACTTTCTATAACTCAGCATAGGTTGTTGTGTATACCACTTCATGGTATACCATCCATGAAAAAAATTCCATCATTATCTTCTCCCTCTCCCAAGGATTGTGATATCTTTAACAATAATCTCTACCATGATTAAGTCTCCGGTTACCATGAAGCTGATAGAATTAGATGCATTCATCTTGAACATAAATTGAAATCGGATGCATGAGTCTAGTTTTGATATTTTTGAAGCATTAATTAAGTTGTAAGTGTTTGGATTGTAAATTCATGTTCGTGATAATTATATAATTTGATTACAAATTCTTGAACATGATAAAGATATATGTATTTTAACATTTAGTTTTATTTTTAGTTTTTAATAAGTATATAAATTTTTAAAACATAAATATAAAATTATAATTTATATTAATATTATAAAAAAAAGTTTACAATTAGATTTATTTGTATTATTTTATATCAATAAAAAAAAAATCAATTTTAATTATAATTATATTTAAGTTTCAAATTAATATATTTATTTCAAAATATTACCTTTTATATTTTATCATTCAATAAAATAAATATATTTAATGTTTTTTTTTTTTTGTAAGTTAGGTGATACTTTTCTATTTTCTGTTTATATATGAAGGACATGCTACATTAAAATATTTATACTTTGGCCTTAACCTGCCCGTAGGAAACCAAGTTTGTTGGCCGTCTAAGTGCTTTAAATGCTTGCCAAAATTGAAATTGTCTCTTTATCCTATATAGCGCATTAACTAGTTGTCCTACTGCTTCACCATGTTCAAGCTGATAACATAAAATAAGTTCTAGCTTATAACATAACATAAGATGCCATACTTCCAAAAAAACAAGATCCTATGAAAACTATCCATCAAAAGATGAAATTGGGGCTAGATCTTTGGCATGTGATCCCGGCATGTCCACCTGTTGCAGCTGTTGAAGCAACTTCTCCATACGTGTCCATTCTCTGAATGCGATCAATTACTTGATATTGGGTAAGTTTAATATGGTGCAGGTGGATTTCAATATATTTAATGTTAAAAAGTGTATTACGACCAATTATCTCAAAATAATTTCATTCTTCTTAGTTAAGAGAGACTAATTATTCCACACCTTAAATGAATGATAAATATGATAATTTATTATAAAACAATTAAATTATCATATTAAGATAAATATTCCTTGAATTAGGTGGCACTCTCTTGTTTTAATATAGTTAATTTTTTTTTGGAAAAGATTTAGATTATGATTTTGCATGGATTGTGATGTGGTTTTGAATTGGATTTGAGGGGATTTATGTATGGTTGAGTATGATGAAAGATGATATGTGTTTTGTGTTGTTTGTGTGATGTTCTCTGGGAATGAGATGAAAATGGAATTGTGCTTATGGGGATACCTAGTTGTTACATGAATAATTATATAAAATTTGTATAACTAATGAGTTATGGTATTGCTTACTATATTTTAGGACTATGTTATTTGATAACACTATCATTCATCATGAAATGGATACTAATGTTGTAAACTAGTAAACCTCTACGAATCCAGGTACTTATGAAAAATGGCCTATGGAAGAGAATGCATGATTGAATAATTGCATTAATTACTTGCATGTTAGTGGTTGTGTATGTGGAGGAGAGAGGGTGAGGCCTTGCCAACTTCTCAACATATGGGTGTGGACTCATAATCATATCTCAACTATTATTAACAAAGACATGAAGTATTTAATGATAGAATGTCAAAATGGTACCTATGTCTCCAAGATAATGATGTCGATTCCATATTTTTTTATTAGTATTAGGAGTTTGCATAAAAAGAGTGTGAAATACTTACTCCCCAAGAGTTAGTACCTATGTCAAAGAGATAAGGAAGCATAGTATATATTGTTCTTGATTAAGATAAAGAATTTTCATAATAAGGAATCCTTACTTCCCAACATTTAGCTTGCATATTCCCAAGTTAAACAAGGTATTTAAATTGATCCCTTAGTGGATTAAGAGTTGTGGTTAGTTTCCCACTTAGGAGAGAAATTTCAATATCGTTTTACTTAATTATACATATATATTTATATAATATCTTTAAGAAGAAAGTGTATTAAAATATATACATACTTAATAAATAAAACAAATAATATATAAATAAATAATATTAAAGGGTTATATTAAAAATATACCAAGTCATCATCTAAAAATATAAAAATAAGAATTTGTTAAATAAAAATAAGAATTTATGTAATAAAATAAATGGGGTTTTTTCATGGGGTTATGAGGTGTCATGTAGAGAATTGGGAAATCCAAAAAAAATTAAGGAGGTAAACATAGAGGGGGATTGTTCACAAATATAATGGGGGAAAAAATTAGGAAAAGTGTTTTCCCTAAAAATTATTTAAGGAAAAAAAAAGGAAAAGTATCACCCAAGAAAGATGTGAAAAATCATTGGGGAAAGTGGGCCAAAATAATGCGCAAAACAAATTAAAGGAAATGTGTTAACCGAGGAAAGGGGGAAAATGTTACCAATAGGATAAGGGAGAAAATTGAGTTAAAAATTTTCGAAAAAAGAGGCGATGCACTATTGAATTTTTTAGTCAAAATGCAAGGGTGAGTCCATTTAACCAAGGTTTTGAAGGAAAGAAGTATTCTCTTAGAGAGGTTGTGAGGTAAATCAGTTGGCTTCCAAAAGTTGACAACTCCATACAGATTAAATTGACCCAAAATGATGCATCTAGTTATCATTGGTATCCCATTCTACAAACCCTAGTATTGAATTTTACTAGTAGTTGAATTCTTTTTTGAACCCTAGCATTTAATTAAATTGACCCAAAATGATGCATCTAGTTATCATTGGTATCCCATTCTACAAACCCTAGTATTGAATTTTACTAGTAGTTGAATTCTTTTTTGAACCCTAGTATTTAATTTTCTTGGTAGTGATATTCTTTTTGTAGTTATTGTAATTCGATTCATTTTAAGGAGTCATGATATGAAGGTTTGGGTAACTCCAAGTAATAAGATATATATATTTTTTTTAATGGGTTTTCTTCTTTTTCTGTATTTTCAAATTGTGGAATAAAATATTTTTGGTTTTAAGGTTTTTTCATGGCTAAATCATTCATGGATACAATTATATTTCTACTATAATCATTAAATATAAATTAAGGTTGGTATTATGGAAAACAATGTATTTTTCTTAAAAAAAATATGTTTATTATGTGTTTTACAATGAGAAAGCCCCTTCAAAGTTTCAAAGTGTCAACTTTATTTTTAAATATTTATGTTTTCTTCAAAATTTATTTTTATCTGTCCTTTATAATCATTTTTTTTTATTGTTTTCTAATTTTTTTTTGACATATCTACATAATCAAAATCCATCATACCTATGTTCTTATCCTTTACTGTTGAATACTTGTTAGTGTTGCATACCTAAAATAAACAAGTAATAAAACATGTATACATACTAATAAAT